>JAADWZ010000107.1:0-72355 GCA_023336445.1 Pythium dissimile | reverse complement strand
GCAGCTACACGCTCTACGCGCACATTTTCAAGCTTCAAGCACAAGTGACCCATCGACAGCGGACAGCTCCAAGAGTTGGCCAGCAACGCAACATTTCGGGTCGAGATGCTCGAGTTCCAGCTTCGTCAGGCGATTCTTGACCAGGCTGCGGGCAAACGTCGCTGCAAAGTGGATGTCCAGCGAGTCTTCGTGTGGATTGCATCTGCACTTCCGGACAGGGAGACACTATTGGTAAAACGCACGGAATCATTTCTTAACGAGAAGCTCAGCGTGAGCGCGCAGCGGTCACTTGGCCAAAGTAACGTTCGCTCGCACCATGGGCCGACAGTTTTTGCCTAAAATTCTCGAGTGTTCTCGTTCCGGCGTCTTGAGCGCACTCAAAGCGCTCGTTCAGGGCAAACCATTGTGATGAGCTGCGTGGAAGGCCAACTTCGCCGTCTTGTCGACTAGCACGCCGACCTTCGCGCGAGCTTTTGAGCGTTGGACGTGGATGGCACCGTATCGATAGCAGTAGACAAATTCGTGTCTCTTTTGAAACAAGAGGCTCAGATGGACCACGTGCAAGTCTTACTGGCCGCATTCATGCAGCGCTTCGACGTAGGTGGAGACGGATCGTTAAACTACGATGAGTTTGTCTCTTGGTAAGCCCCAAATAGTTTAGTGTTCAAGAGCTGACATAATTTGAGATGTCCTACCAAGCTGCTGAGCGCCACTAGCCAGTGGAAGACTGTGGTCGCAAAGTTCTGGAAGCAGCACAAGCATTTTTTTTGCCAGCTCCGCGCATTTAGCCCGTAGAATGCTCATGAAGCTCAAGGTCACAGACTACTTTGCGCTCACACGTCACTACGGCACGCTGCGTCTTCAGTACATGAGCACGGTGAGTTGGTCATTCTCATCGTAGACCCACAAGGGCCAAACAACCCTAGTCTAGGCAATGGCGTCCTTCCAGCGTTGGAATATCGACTCAGATCGAAAGAAAAGCGAACTATTTCGCCTCTGCTTAGTTGGACGCTTCGCGAGCGAGCTCCAGAATTCGTCGAGCCAACCCCCACGCCGGCAACCGTAGCATCAACGAATCGCCGGCGAGTGGGTCTCGCCAATCCTCCACCGCGTCCACCACACGCCGCGCCGCTGTGGAAGACGCCAATGCGTCACTAAAAGAGTGCATCTTTCAAGCCGCTCGTCAGTCAACATCCAAGTAGCCGCATCAAATTCGCTGAGCAGCTCGTTGACCCGCCTTGTCGGACCCACGACCACAACCATGTCATCTTCAAGTCGGGCGCCAGCTGAAGCTCACCCGTTCAAGAACACAGACAGAAGCCATCCGACTCGGATGGCGAGCCATCCAGAGAAGTTGCTGTTGGAAACACAATCACTTGTTTTACAACCACATAGGCGCCTCCTCACCAGTGATGCCATCGTCAAGCCACGAATATTTCGAGCAACACGGTCAGAAAATGGACGAACGAGCCCCACACAAAGCACACGACGACGAAGACGTCTTTGCTGTTGGCGACGTCGCAGGGGAACAAAAATGTGTCCCCATCGTTCTGTGTCGAAGATCTGGCAGTTGATTGCGACAAGGAATCGCCGCCACCACTGTACTTTCTTTGAAGAACCGACCAATTTTTCATGTCGCACACCAAAACAGCAAGACGCAGAGAAGTTCCAACGCGCCGACCCGAAGTGGAAGTGGAACGCCCCATAAAACGCATTGAAGCCAACGTTGGAAGCGAGCGGAAGGCATGCAAGTGCAGGCGCGTGAGTTGCCGCGAAAGGCGGCAGACATTCCAGTCGAAGTGGTCGCTCACTCTGATCAAGCCAGTCATGAAGCAAAGCTAGTGTTGCAGTCGGGCGTCGAAACGCAACCCTCGGGACCATCGCAGCCACATAAGATGTGCGTAGTCTGCCGGAAAGTCATCGATTCGCGTGCGGCGATGAAGATGTTCGTGTGCACTCACGCGTGCCACGCGGACTGCGCCGACGCCTGGCTTCGAACGGAGCTCCATTGCCCCCTATGCAAGAATCAAGTCCTCTTCCCCATGGCCCAGCCTGCTGTGAAGTTCGGTGGTCTGGCAACAGCTCAAGCACATGGAGACCCATCTACCACACATCCACTCTCCGTGGACGGCGCTCGAGCTCCATTTTACGGGATCTGTAGAGATTGCCAGCAAGTGTTCTATCGGGATCCGGCTGTGGTCAAACCCGAGACGAACGCCTACTATCGATGCCCCAACTGCCGCTCTTCCGACGCGCTGAGCATGCTACGCGCGAGCTGTACTCTGCAGTAAGTAACTGATAAGCGAGCAGTTTCTATGGATGGCGATTCCAATTCCGGTCTGCAGATTTAGGCCTCAAGTGTGTCTATTTTATTGTATTCCTCACCTAAATCGCCCAGCCTTGTTGAATACTTTGAACCGCGCTCATGATCGTCGAGCTTTTCGGCTGCGTAAAGTGAATGTACTTGCAGTGAGGATGGAACTCGGTGCAGCCGTGGTCACCATCCCAATGCAGCACCACGCGATTTGGCACGAGCGCGAAGAGGAATTCCAAAGACAGCAGTCGGCGATAGCGCTTGCGGTGCAAATAGCTCATTGTCCAAGCCCAGAGCCGAGTCTGTTGTGAGGCCTTTGACGACGTGCACAGCAGACCAATGTTGTACGGCTCAAATACGCGGCGGCCCCAGAAGTGCTGAGCATGGGCTAGCTCAAGCGGCTGAACTGGGTCATCAACTGCTGAGCTCAGAATGGAAGCAATGTAGCGTTCGTCGAACACGACGTCGCTCTCTGCGAGACAAAAAATGTGGGATGAAGCCGCCTGGGAGCGCCACACGTGGCGAAGAAACTCGTATCGGAACACATCCGAGGCCCAAACGTCCATCGACGGATCCACCCCAAGCTTCTGAGTCAATACAAGTCCGCCATTCATGTGCTCGTGGATCATCTCGACATCCTCAGTATAGACAAGAATCGGGTTGTGCATGCGAAAGAACGAGATCTCTGGCGGTTGCGAGTCAGTCCCAAGTGCTGGCAAGGCGAAATCGATGCTGATCGAGTCGATTTCGTATTCGTGGAGGAACCGTAGCACGACACCGGCGACCAAGATGCAGCAACCAGCCGACACCCAAGGGCTTCTTGTACGAGCAGTGGCATGGACGCTGTGTGGCATTCTTATCGCTGTACGCGCGGCGAGAGCCACGCACGCGCCGACAATCGACAAGAAGTACACGACGAACGGCGGGTCCACCACCAGTACCATACAGCCCCAGTAGATTGCGAGGACAGTCCGTTCTCGAGCTGACACCAGAGGAGACTTCGTCGCAGTGACAAGATGAAGTCGAATCTTGGAAAGGTCTTCGAGGTCAATATCAAAGGCTTCAAGGTGGCATAACGTGCGATCCTCCTCAGAAGGCGCCGAACGTCCTGACGTTAGGCGCGGACTCAGCGCTCTCTCCATGTCTCTGTACTCTCGCTGCTGCCGGATGCAACTCCACAGTCGCAACCTCTTGCGCGCATGGCTGTCATACGGAGGTAGGTGGTAGGTATGCTTGGGCTGCTGCTATTTTGCACTTGCTCGGCCGAGATCGCACGCCAAGAATACACACTGTCACCACCAACTGCAAGTTGAAGTGGTGAGGTGGATTCGAACCTAATAGTGTGGTCCACGTCAGTTAAGGGGACGTAGTCACATATCAAGGAATTGCTCGGCGATTTTGAATGACCATGGACACGCTTCTCCCGGCCAAGTGCCTACTGCAACGCAACGGGCGGCAAACTCTGGGCAGGCGCCCGAGGAACCATGCGCAAGCGCGCCGACGCCGCGGCTCCTGCCCCAGCGGAGAGCAACACGGTCGTTAACGTGGCGCTGGAGGTCGGCGATTGGATCGGTGCGACTGTCTGTGTGGAGTGAATTGCCTCCCAACGCGAGGTATTGGGTTTTTTTCTGCTCACGCCGTTGGTTTCCCCTTGCTGCGCAGATGTCATGGACAGCGAAGGCTCGTGGAACGTCGCGCAGATCCTGAGCTTTCCAAGCACGAAAGATGTGCGGTTTGAGAGGTTCATTTCATTTGTGGCGTGGTCAAGAGCGTGTGCTCAACTGGTGAGGTGAGGGATGTAGGTGGCGGTCAAATACGACGGCTGGGGGGCCGAGTACAACGAGACTGTGCCACTCAACAGTGACCGCGTCGCGCCGTACCACACCTATACGTGGTCGGTCAAGTGCTGGGCGCGATACAAGAACTGGCCGTGGTGGCCATCGATTGTACGTTCTGGATGACGCGGGCCACCCACCCTCATGGACAATGAAAGGACGTTTTTTCTTCCACTGTCGGTTTGCGGTTTTTGAACAGGTGACGGTCCGCTCGCCCGGGACGCTAGAAGGACAAGCCTATCTTGCGACCGAAAACCGACTTTTTGTTGACTTCTTGGATAAGAAGGACTTCAAACGGCGCTGTCGGTACGCTGAGGAGTGAAGGGCGCCGTGAGCTTATAGAGTCTAACTGAGCTGTGGTATTGTGTTTGGTGGGAGGTCGTAGGTGCTGGGTGGAGCTTTCGCAGATCAAGCCGTTTAATGACAAGTTTGACGATCGGCGCAAACGCTCGTCAGGCACGGATTTCGAGACGTCGCTCACCATGGCGCTCGAGTCGCGGGCGGTCCACAAGTTCCCCACGTTTTCCAAGGGCACGCTGCCCAAAGAGTACGAGAAATCTATTGCCGATCCCGTCAAGAAGATGAAGAAGAGCCTCGGCATGCAGAAATGGGCGGGTTTTTTCAACTCGAACGTGTCTCGTCACCGAAATGTTTACATGTACAAGCCATTGAATGGCAAGGGCGCCGCGCAGGCCAATGACGACGACGATGATGACGACGACCTCGTCGTCCAGTTCTACAACCATGGCGACAGCGACGACGACGATGGCCCGAAGAAAGCTCGTGCGAAAGGCAAGGGAAAAGGTGCAGACCAGATGGCCACAGAAGAAACGATGGTTATGCTGGGACTCACGATGCAACATCTTAATCTGGACTGCTGTAGGTCTAGCAAAGATAACCAAGGCTGTGAGACCGACGAAAGGCAGTAAGCGCAAGTGCCTCAAAATTTACGAGGCCCTCGAACCAGTCATGCTTGTCGAAGGTATGTTCGGCAATGTGTAGTCGGGGTGTTTATTTTTGATTAATAATGTGACGTCTTGTTTTATCCCTTGTAGACACAGCAACTATCATCGAAGGACCACATGCACCAAGCCCGCGTGATGACAGTGAGGAACCCACGTATCTCCCGGCTATTGACGACCAGGCAGAATCAGACGCTCCTTCGATCCCAGCTGCCGAGCGAGCAACTGGGGCGCAAGACGTCAAGTCTGACACTCTCAACGTTTCCGGTGCAATGCATGCGTCTGTCCGGCCTCAAAGCAAAACTCAGTCGGACGCTGCTCCAGCCCCAGCGATTGCTACTCCTGCCAAGAAGGAAGGGTCGCGAAAGCGAACCCGCGTTGAACTGCTGGATCCTGAAGAAAGCAGAATTGGTGCGGCAAAGAAGAAAGAGGTTGACGTGGCCGAGCACGTCGTAGATCGCAGGGAGAATGGTATGTCGGAAAAATAACATCCTTTCGACTTCATGCCTGCTAATTCGGTGTGTGTGTGAATGGTGCTCTACGATGATAGCAGAAGCTGTAGTTGACGGAAGCTTCGACTTGATATCGAATGGTGACATGGAGGTCGGAGAGACAACAGCTGAAGAAAATTCCAAGGACCCCCAATCTGCTGTGTTGCCAACCACAGCTTCGTCTCCGGCCAAAGAGGGTACCAGGGCAATGGAAAATGAAGACGCCGCGGACTTCATCGACACCGGAATATGTGCCGAAAGCGAAGACGACACAGCACCTGGAACTCTCAGTTGTCTTGACGACTCCAGCAGCACTACCCCATCTGCGGATATAGGTAAGCAATTGCTCCACTGCACTGCAACTTCGATCCGTGTTGACTCAGTAAGCCATGCTATTGTGTGATGTTTACACAACAGGTGCAGTGGATGTAGATACATGTAGAGGTGGCGATGAGTCTCGTCGCCCTGTCGCTTTGATCGACCACCCGTTCGCAACTTCCAGTTCGAATCCGCATGAGATCACGATCAACTGCCCCGCTCTTAATCATGCAGACTCGACCAAAGGTTCCAGCCCAGCGTCGCTCACTATCCGAGAAATCACAAGCTCGCTGATTGAGAATGTTAAGTCGGAAGCATTAGTGGACAAAGTCCCGTCTCCCATAAAACCAAGCCAGCCGAAGCGGATGGCTAAAAAGTCCCTTGCAGACGAAACCATTGCCGCTACGCGTGCGGCTCTCGCAGAACTGGACGAAGACCCAGCTGCCAAGAAAAAGCGTCGACTAGATATGGCACCAGGTAGCGACGATCGGCCCACCGGTTTGCTCATCAAGTCCACGAACACTAAAGATTTGGAGCCCGGCAATGTCACCAAACCGAAGTCGAAGCCGAACCAAGTGAAGTCCAAGTCAATCAAGTTTTCTAGCCCCGCGAGCTCGTCTTCGTTGGTGACTGCACCCAGTAAAGAGACTGCCGATGGCAACACAACTGAGACAAGTGCTTTCGACAGTGGTCGGCGATCGAGTATGCGGGCCGGAGCCAAAGGTAAGTGATTCGAGAGCGCTATCTATCCAAGGACACGAGAATACTAACTTCTTGTACAACAGGCAAAGCGACAAAAGCCAACAACAAGTCGCAAGGTAAAACTCCTGTGTGGGTCTTGCCACCGCCAAAGTTCGACCCCAACGACATTAACTCGCAGCAGTCGGTGAGCACGTTGCTCCGTTCTCCTGTTTCTGTCTTGCCGACATTTTCGTCGTTGTCGCTGTTCCATTCACCTGAGGCCTTCTCGCTGAGCAAATGGTTCAAGTACACCGGCCCGGTGGCGCAGTAGCTGCTCTGGATATGTGTATTCTCAGATGGTGGCCATGAGTGAGCCTCTCCCGAGATATTTACTGTTTGAAATGGAACAGATTGTGGTATTTTTGTCTGCAGATTCCTACCCATGTGCCAGACAGCAATGTATTCGTGGTAATTGTGATCCAAGGCCATGGTTTTCGACGTCGATCATCATGAAGACGATCGCTTGCGCAGACCAATGTACGCGAATCGCCAACCACCACTTGTCCAGTCTCTTTACCTGTCGACCTTCACGGAAAAAACATTGAATGGCAGCCCAGATCTTGCTCAAGAATGGGTGGCATTATTCCAAGCGATTGGAGGCGGGGCCAGCGAGCTCTTCGGATCTTCGCGAGCCTCGAAGTCAGCAATGAAAATGAATATTCCCGACACGGTATTTCTACGTCCATGTGGGTAGGAATGCCATCATGTTGTCATGGGCTTGGTAAAAGTAGTGGCGTGCTGAGCTCGTGTTTCTCGTGCAGGCAGCCGAGTCTATGGTATAGGACTTCGTCGTCAAAGCATATCAAGACACGGCGCTTCGTGGTAAGGGCGTGCCATACTGGTCACTGCACGAAACATGGCTTGATCGCTGATAGCGGGGATGTTGTACTTCTCAGCATGTCACTCCACGATCAATCCACGATGCTCTCATGGGTCATACTGGAGATCGATGTGCAGTCGTCTACAAAGGCTACTGGACGAAATTCCTCACGGGTGCGGAGCTGAATGTAAGAAACAAACAATCGATACAGTGTGGCATGACCCAGATACTCACTCTATTCAGCGATGTATAGGAACTGATCCTTGAGATGGACGCAGAGTGCGTACGAAGCCCACCCAGTTTTGTCCTTCACACATATAAGAGCCACGAAGACCCGGATGTCAATCTACGAGAACACACCGCCCCGGCTTCAGGAATTCACGGGTCTGCGGCCGCACAGACGGACGTTCGGGTGTTTTGCTTGCAGCAGTACCTGGAGAGGGCCCGTGATACGAGTTTCGTCTGTATCTGGAGACAGCGCCCGAGCGAAATGGCGCCTCTTAAGAACACTAGAGATGTGGTGGACTCGAAGGAAACATCCAAGAAAATCAGGGGGAAGCCCATCAGTGACCTCTTCGTACTGCAACGAGACGATGGCGCACTTCTCACGGGTGAGGTATCGATTGCACTCCAAAGGCTCAAGCTGGATGAAGACGACACCGATCTCACGCGCACGAAACTGAACGAAGTCGGTTTCGATGCTGACGCAGTCATTCCAATGTTGCTCCACATGAAGCTCCTCACGTCTGAAATGGTGAGCCGCTTGAATCGCGCATGTGGCTCCTCGCGCGAAGTCGACAGTCTTGCCTGTGAGTTCTTCCTGAGTCCAGACCGAGCTCTGTCGACTTCAACCTATCAAGTGTGTTTCAGCGCACTGGTAGGAATCGGCTGGCACGGCCATGCTGCATCATGGGATGCATTGCGAACTGTGGATCCAATGTCGCGTGCTATCTGTGTCGGGCTGGCATTGACCGCTCATGGTGCTGGTTCGCCCCGATCCAAGAAGGCTGAGGGAGGCACTGGCTCTCCGATGCAGGCGTACGCCAATGAAACTATGCTATTGTTGGCGGTATTCGACGAATTGAATCCGCGGTTCCCGTCAGTGCAATCGCCGCTTAAAGCTGAAAAGAAATGGAAGAACAAGACAGCACTGCTTCCTCCTCACCAATCACCACGGTATATCAGCGCAGAGATCCCGAAAATGTATCGAGGCGGCCAGTTCTATCCTCTACTCACACCGACTCAATCTAACGTTGTCAATCGCCTCCACGTCGCGTTTTCACACAAGTCACCACCAGACTACATGCCTCGACATCCCCTCTCTAAGAAACATGTGGAGGTGGAGCGAGAGCTGTGGGCACTGAGAGAGGAGGAGCGTGTAGTGAAAGGCCTGATTCCTCGGTCGCCGCTCAAGCTGCGATCTCCACGAGCATCCCCTCGAACGACTACATCCCCACGATCTCCACGACAGCGTCGCAGCCTTATCAAAGACGAGTAAACTTAAACGAAGAAGGATTCAGGAGGAATGGTTGATCACGGTTGGTGTGGATATGGGTGCCACAGGATTCACAATTGTCGAATGGTTGCACAGGTTCAATCTTCAAGATGGACCACGCCATTGGGGAGAATCAGTCTTCGGCCGTCAAGCTCTCTGAGGTCTGCTTGCGTCGAATGCCGCCGAGTAACCAGCTTTGGATGGACCAGGGCCTGCGTGCACCACTGGCAGCGATGCCCTCATCCGCCGCACCGAATCCGAGCCAGTAGCGCAACGGGTTACTTCCACTGGTCGCGTTGTGAGCAGGACCGTTCGAGCGGCTCTCATGGGACTTTGCTGGCTGAGGGGAGTTCGAAAGGGACTGTGGGTTGGCAGACTTGCGGCGAGATTTGGATGCGGGTGCAGGTGACAAATCGGACGAGACCCCGCCAGATGCTCCGACCGCATTGCTCACACACTTTTCAAGCTCTCGAATGAGCGGCTCACTTGTACTTGATTCTCGCGCTTGCTTCGATGTCGGCAGCGACGACTTGAGGTTCCGTTGCGGCTGTGTTGAGGCCAAGAGCTGCGTGAGCGCTGTCCGCTTGTGGGCTTTCAAGTTGAAGCGCATGCGTGGATGTCGCGATTCAGGCGACACGGAGCGCGAAGACGAGCGTCCGCCGCTGAAAGAGGAAGGATCTTCGTCTTCTTCCACGTCGTTGGCGGATTCGTAGTGCGTGAAATCCTCTCCTTCGTCGCCGTCATCGCCGTCCAACCCAGCTTCTGGTCGACGCGGAAGGATCGATAGGACATACGAAACCACACACACAAAGCCACGAATCAACAACGGAATTCAACAAGAACACGGACATGAAAATAATGCCAAGACACATTATAGCAACGAGGAACAGAATGCGCACCTCACCCCCTTGCCGTGTTCCTTCGGATCTCCAGACGCAACACGGCCGGGAACAAAAGCGCGCAATCTTCCTCTCAACGAACGTGCACGTGGACGGCAACAGCACAGAAAAGCAACTAGCGAGAACCTTTGGCTCTTCGAGGCCTGGTGTTGCGGCGCGTGGGTGTCAGCTCCTCGTCCGTGGGCTTGCGCTTCGTGAGCCGTGAACTTCGTCGGCCACGCGGCGACTCGACTTCTTCGTCGGCATCGTCGTCATAGTCCTCCTCTTCCGACTCTACGCCAGCATCGTGGTACTCATCGTTGTCTTCTTTCTCTTCTGCCTGGTCATCATCTACACCCCAAGCCACGGTCCATCAATCAAACCATCATGACCATCCATCCCTCGGCCGCCCACGAACCATCCGAGCCATCGTCGCGGGCGTTGTGCACCTTCTTTGGCGGCCGTTTCTTGGCGAGTTTTCCCTGCGGCGGCCGGCCGCGTCCTCTCTTCACTGCGGGCGTGGGTGCCGCCTCGATGATCTCCACGTCGTCGTCATCGTCTTCGTCGTCGTCGTCGCCTTCTTCGTCGTAGTCGTTCACTCTTCCGTTCACGCCGTTGCCTTTGGCCTGCTTGGCCGCTAGCAGCGTGTTCGCCGAGTCCTTGGCAAAGTCGTAGCCGTAGAGTACGCGGTAGCGCTGGCTAAAGATGCGGTAGGCTTCAAACCACTTGTCCTCGTCGCCCCCGGCGAGCGCCAGCTTGCGCGACGCCAGCGACTCGGTGAAGCGGCTCGAGAACTCGATCGGCAGCGTACCGTTGCCGCTAAACAGCACGGGCGTGCCGCCGGCGATGGCGCGCTGCGTGCCTTCCACGTAGGCCGGGAAGCTTTTGCCAATGTTCTTGGACGCGCGCTCGTCAAAACCTTCCTGGAAGCTCGCTATGTTCTTTTTCTGCATCCAGCACCGCGAGCGCCTGCCTTCGTTGAACGAGTCGAAAAACTCGACGTAGATCTTGGACTCGGCATTCAGCGCCTCGGCCGCCGACTTGCGCGTGGGCGCGCGCAGCACCACGAACGCCGGCCACCACGGCCACTTGGTCAGCTTGGCCCAGCACTTCTTAACCATCGTGAACATGTGCAGCGGCGCCAGGCGCTGCGCCGATAGCGAGATCCACTCGTTGTACTCGTCGCCCCAGCCGTCGTACTTGATCTCGACCTAATCAGGACCAGGGTCATCAACATAATAATCAGTAGGCTCGTTCTTCGCCACACGCTAGAACAGCATGCCCAACACCGCACCATGTCTTCCTCATCGCGGCTCACATCGACGATCTGGCCCGTGTTCCAGATCCCTTCGTTGTCCAGCACGTCTACGGGGAATTACAACCAAATTCATAACAAAGAAAAAAACAAAAGTTGGTGAGGAGTTGGTCCTTCTTGAAATCGGCGTTTCGGCGGCTGTACGCACCCACTCGGAGCCCGAGTTCCATGGGGACGTCCGGCCGCTCTTCCGAATCCGACATGGTGACTCAACAGACTGCGCAGGCGTCACGGGCTTGTGAGAACGGGAGCGAGTAGCGACAGGAGGCCGCTCGTGTGATGCCTCCAGATTTCCTCCAGCGTGGTGGATTGGCCTTCAGCCCAAAAGTGCAAAAGTGGGCTTGTATTATGGACGCCTTTTTTTCAGAATTTTGTCCAAAATGTCGTAAGATGTGATCATTTTCGTCGAGAATTGCACCAAATACGATTTCAGAGGGCAGCGAGCGCAATTGGATCTTCTCCCATCAGGGTCTCCACTGATCTTACAGTATATTGGACGCGATGACAACTTTTAATATCTATCTATCTATTAATTCTATGTACGTAGTACAATGTTACCATTAAATGACTGCAGCGGGGATGACGGTGTGGGAGCTGGAGCAGAACGGAACGAGTGAGGCGCAGTCGAGGCCCTCCAGCAGCTCACGCGGGCTCACTGCCGCCGTGTCCGAGAGCTTGTCTATCCGAACTTCCACGGTCTGTGAGTTCGATGCCAACAGCTGCTTCTGGGACTCCCAGTCGGCAAACCATTGCGCCGTCTCGTCGAGCAGCGGGAAGAAATACGGCTTGTGAATCTTCTTGACGCCCTTGTTGCGGCGCTGCATGAGCTTCGTCTTCTTGATATTGGTCGCGCTTGAATATGCAAAGAGCGAGCTCACGTAGGAGAGCAGCGAGCCATCTTGTTGAGCTGATTGGCGATCGAGCTGCGGCGGCTTGAGCTTCATGGAGTCGCTGTCGCCGTCCATCAGCGCAGCTGACTCGGCTGCGACGCGCAGTCCGTGCTCGCTTTCCGGGTCTTCGTCGTCATCTTCGTCGTCGCTATCACCATTGTACATCGGAGCGCGTCTGCGGTAGACAATGGCCGATGCGACCGCGACCATCAAGGCGCAACTGATGGCGATTAGCACCGCGGGCAACATGATGGACACTGCTTAAAACTGGCCTTGAACCGATGCTCAGCGTATAACTTCGTGCGCGGGCTGGTCACTGGGGGCTCGGTCTCACTCAGGATCCTTGGCGCAGACAGTGGCCGGAGCGGATGGGAAATGCTGTGCAGAGGTGAAGACAGCTTGCGCCGGCTGCCAGTGGCATGTGGGCAGCTCAAAGTCAATTGATCAGATCGAGCTGGCTTTGGACCTCTTCGCAGCAGCTGACATCACTCTGATTGCCTCCTTCATCCTGTAAAGTACGAATCAGAACCTAGACACACGTGGTTTGTCTCGTCGATGCAGCATTATCTGCACGTCTTGTCAGCAATGCGAACTTTAGCTGATTTTGCTAAGTGCGCATATAGCCAAAGCGTCTAAATGTGCAATTCTGCAAAGTGAGAGAGGTGTCGGTTTTTTCCAAGGGGGTGAGAACACGTAGCCTCCTCAATCGCGTGACTTCCTCTTCGACTTGCCTCCACCACCTTCGTCCTCCGAACCCACTGCCAGCCGCGCCACGATGTTCAGCTTCATCGCCGATAAGCTCAATGTGAAGAACCTGGGCGAGATGCTCGCGCCCACCTACACGCCTGAGCAGGAGCTCCATGCGGCCATTGAGGAAGGGCTGGAGGATAAGTTTTTTCGGCTCCTGGACGAGCTCAACCTGTCGCCACACTCGCCCAATGCTGCCGGCAACCAGCCCATCCACACGGCCTCGTACTACGGCCGCTTCCGCATCATCGAGAATCTGCTCTCGCGAGGCGTGGACGTAAACACCCCCGGACCGCGCGAGAACACTCCGCTCCACTTTGCGTCCTCGCAGAGCCACTTTGAGGCGGTCAAGTTCCTGGTCAACGCCGGCGCCAACCCAGCGACGCGCAACCGCCACGGAAAGACCGCGTACGATGTCGCCAAGGGCGACAGCATCCGCCAGTACCTGCTGCCGCTCCAGTTTCGCCACGAAGACCCGAACTTGGCCAAGTCGTATCTTCCTCCGGGTATAACGCCGTCCATGGACCCGCTCGCGCCGCGTCCAGCGATCGCCCCGCCGCCGATGGCTGGCATGCCGTACAGCAACCAATCCGCACAAGCGCCACCGCAGGCGGCATTCAACCCACTGTACGCGGCGCCGACCCACTCGGCGATCCCGCGAGGCCCTGCGGCCCGCATCAACCGTGGCGAATACCGACCGATCCAAGCGGATGGCTTCGGCAGCAGCGTTGGCAACGAAGAGCTGACCGCTAAATATGGCAACACACGCGAGGTCAAGGTGACCGCGCCACCGCCGCCATTCGCCGCCGGACCACCAGCCAGCGGCGGCGCGCCTGCCGCTACTGCTGCGGGCCTTCCCGTTGCGGCGGCGGATGGCTCGAACCCGTTCTCAGCCGCTGCGCGCGGACCTCCGCAGTCGGGTGGATACTCGGGCTATGGTGCCGCGCCCAGCTCAGTCGGACGCGCCGCGCCGCCGCAGTTCAAGATCTTCAACCCCAAAATCGTCGCGAACAACGCCGCGCCCGCGCCAGAGCAGGCCGTGCCCAGTGCTGGTGCTGGTGCTGGTGCGTACGGCGGATACCAGCAGCCGCCGCCACAGCAATATGCGGCGCTTCCCCAGCAGCAGTACACAGCGCCTGCCCAGCAGCAGTATGCGCCGCCGCGTGGGCCGTACGGCGCTCCGCCCAACGGCGGCCTGGACTCGGTGCCTCTGGACGGCGACGAAGTCACATTATCTGCATCCTCCGCCAATGTGCTGCAATAGAGAGGAGCACCATGTGCGTTTGTTTCTCCGTCTTCAGTATTCTAATTTCCCCAGTGTATCCATCCACCAGACCGCTTCCTGAAAAGAGCTCCGTCACTGTCCACCATCACTGCGCTTTGGCACGTGAACTTCGATGGTCACGGTCAGATGGCTTCCGGGTTTTCTCATTAAGTCCCTCGTTTCTATGACAGCGCTCTGTTCGAGTCTGACCGTACCACCGCCTGATGGTAAAGAGCTCCTCCCTCAATTGCGAATCTGTACTCTACGCTTAGATCCGCCGAGCGAATATGGCCGACGCGCCCAAGAAGCCGCTGCAGTCGCTGTCGTTCGAGGAGCTGTCCATCCTCAACGAGCGCAAAGAGGCCATCAAGAAGGACCATCTGTCCTACGTGGACGCGCATCCGGAGATTAAGACGCTGCTCAGCGCGTTCATGTCGGCGCTGCTCGTCGAGAAGCCGCGCGACGTGCTGGCGTTCGCTAAGGACCACTTTGCCACCTACAAGCCTAACTACGCCGAGGTAGGTAGCAGCGCCTGTGCGTCAGTGTATGTGGAAGGATTGGTACAGTACTAACGTGGGGGTGATGTATCCTAGCTGGAACCGCTGGTGGTCGCCGGGCCCTCTGGCGTGGGCAAGGGCACGCTCATCAACAAGCTGCTCCAGAAGTTTCCCCATGCGTTCGGCTTCAGCGTGAGCCATACCACTCGCGGCCCACGCACAGGCGAGGAAGACGGTGTCGCGTACCACTTCCGCTCCAAGGAGCAAGTGGAGCGCGAGATCGACGAGGGCAAGTTTCTCGAGTACGCGCACGTGCACGGCAACATTTACGGCACGAGCAAGCGCTCGGTCGAGCACGTGCAAGAGCAGGGCAAGATCTGCATCCTGGACATTGACATCCAAGGCGTGCAGCTCGTGAAGCAGGCCGGCTTGAAGTGCAAGTACCTATTTATCGCGCCGCCGTCTGTTGCCGAGCTGGAGAAGCGGCTGCGCGGGCGCGGCACCGAGAGCGAGGACAAGATCCAGCTGCGCGTCCAGAACGCCGCTGGCGAGCTGGCGTTTGCGCAGCAACCAGGCGCGTTCGACGCGACGCTGGTCAACAGCGACCTCGACGACACGTACGCCACGCTGCTCAAGACACTTGAGGCCTGGTACCCGAGTGTCTCGTTTGAGTGAACAGTGCCATTCTCCAGCGCAGCCTAGAGCGAGTCTATATAGAAATGATGGCAAGAGAAATGGATTTACTGTCAGCTGATACGGTACTCGACCTCCAGCACTTCCTCCTCTTGCACGACGGCGTTGCGGCCTGTAGTTGTCGTGCTCTGCCGCCGCTTCTCACGGTGGGCGAGGCTCATTGCCACCGACTGCCGGTGCTTGTACATGGGCGACCCAACCGAGCCGTTCTCGCTGTGCTGGGGCGCTGCAACCAGCGGCGGCGGTCTGCCCTTCGCCGCCGCCGCTCGGATCGCGTCCATCCAGCTCGCCTTTTCGACGAGCGAGTCGCAGGTGAGCAGCATCACGCTTCCACTGGCAGAGCTGGTCCGCGTGTCCAGAAGAAACGAACGTCGGAGAACAAAGTCGTTTTCGCCGGACTCCACGAATGGTGCTTCGTGAAGCAAAGCGTCCGCCAATGCGATGGAGCGAATGGCCGGTCCGTTGAGTTCTTGGTTCTGTGTACCATGGATACCCGCATTCGCACAATATTCGCGCAGCACGTCATCTTCAAGCAGCACGAGTCGTCGCTTAAAGCGATGGACAATCGACCGAACGAACTGATCCTGCACGAAGCCAGCGCGTGTCGCATCGGGCGGCACGTTCAGCACGTGGAGAAACCCGTGCTTGCGACGCATAGCAGACCGCGCGGCCGGCCGTAGCGTGTTGTGCGATCTGTTGCCTGCTTTGAGGCGTATAGTGCGCGCAGGTTTGGCGCTCCAGCCTGGAGACAACACGTGCGCGCTATTGTTTGAGGGCTGCATGAACGGGACCTCGTCAACGACGGCGTATTTGCCCTGTGAGTGGAGTTTACACTGCGACGGCTCTAGGCGAATGGACCGGATCGGGGACAGCGGCGACTGCAGCTCGGCGTGGAGCGAGAGACGCATGTCTATCACGAGATCGACTTTGTCGTCGCGCTTGTCGCTGTTGAGTTGCGTCGGTTCCGTTGGATCGCCGCTGTAGTCCACGATGAACGTGTTCTGTCCTTTCTTTGTCGTCAACGACGACGAAGATACCAGCCTCGCTTCGAGCAGCTCTGTGCTGCCCATCGATGGGGAAACTGCGCGTTCTCCATCAGTAGCTAGAGCCATGGGCAGCGTAACATGCAGTTTGACGCGAGCTGCTGCTGCTGGTTTCGGTGGCTCTGGTGTGGATGTTTCGTCGGCTTTCAAGACCGCCGTCGGCGTGAGCTGCTGCTGCTGCAGCGATCCCTCAGTGCTGATGAGGCGTCGGCTTGGCCGCTGACTGCGTCGGAGGGCGACGTCGTCTGGGAATGAACCGCGCAGCGTTGTCGCAGTTGAAGTTGCCCACAACGCTAATCCAGCGAGTCCGTCCACAAGTTGATAGTGCTCCAGCTGGTTCTCCGCTTGGTAGGCGGCGTCCAACTCGTCGTCGCACTGTGGCGTGCTTCTCTTCGTCTCGAGCTCTTCTTCTGCAGCCACTGTGGGCCTGGATCGGTCTTCAGCGCGGACGCGGGCGAGATCCACTGGCTTGGACGACAGCACCCTCACGTACGGGATCGCTGGCATGGTAGCCTGGCCACTGGGCTCGCACAGTCTGCCTCCGACCGAGCTGAATGGCAATTGTTTGGCCGGCGTGGCGACGTGCGCCTGCGCCTGCAACTGCGCTCGCTTGCTGGACTGTTGCATCGTATAGTGGAGCGACGGTAGAAAAGTCAGCGCGCGGTCGCTCGAAGCGCCCGAGCACCCTAGCTCAGCGCTGCGCTTTTCGTTCATCACACGCACGAGCATGCGGCGCGCGTTCGTCAGTTGGTCGCGGTACAGCGCCGCCAGCGCGTCGCTGGACTCCTCCAGCTGCAGCAGCTGTAACTTGGGCAGGATCGAGCGCAGCTTCTCGACCGAGATGCGAGCAATCGCAACGTGCGCAGAAACGGCGTGGAGTGAGAACGGTATACGGCCCGGCCCGTCGAGCCAGAACACGTGGCCCGAGCGGACGTCGGCGATCGTCGCGAACACGCGGATCTCCTGGCGATGTCTTCTAGGCGGCCTGCTGCCACCAGGGCTGCGAGACGTGCCAGCCCGCCTTGAATCACCGTCATCCTCGCTGGTGTCGTCACAGGCCTGGAATGTGATCTTGTTCGTGATCGAGCACTCGCCTTCCGTCAGCAAGACGACCTCGCTCTTATCCAGCGGCTGCTCCTGTTGCAGGAGATCTATTCATGAAAACGAACTGTCCAGTCAGTCTCCGCTAGCGTCTACCAGTGCACAATTCAGGTGACAAGGGGGGAGCACGTACGCGCGCCTCGGTCGAAGCTCTCGGTGCGCAGCGCATGGTACAAACTCGCGACTTTCTCCATCTCGAGCCGCGCGAAAAAGCGCACGTCGCCATTTCGCAAGTACCCAACGTGGCGCTGCATCTCGCGCACCTGCGGCCAGTGCCTGACAAACAAGTCGCCGGGCAGCGACAGCAGCTTGGTGGGTTCCAACGCAATCGCCAGCATGTGGTGCCGCTTGGCCTCGGGCACCAAAATCTCAAACTCGCCAAAGCCGTGGCCGGTGTAAACCTCCTGCAGGCACGCGTCCATATTGGTGGCGGCGAGACTCATGGAAGGACTGTTGATCGTGGCTGGCACAGCTGACGGAGCCGACACTGAGCCATGCTTGCTGAAAGTACTTGCGTAAGGAGAGAGCGCCGTTCCACCGATGCCAGCCGTGGCCGCACTCTTGGGGAAGATCCCGATGCGGCCGCT
The DNA here is from genome assembly GCA_023336445.1 of Pythium dissimile. Taxonomy (NCBI): domain Eukaryota; phylum Oomycota; class Peronosporomycetes; order Pythiales; family Pythiaceae; genus Pythium; species Pythium dissimile. The sequence goes on along the minus strand of JAADWZ010000107.1, from coordinate 54,364 downwards.
CAGCACAAAGTAGAATCGAAGATTCGATGGTGCGGTCGCCGTCGCGTCAACCTGTGCCGACGAGGACCGAGCGTCGCTGCCTTCGTAGGCATTGGCAAAACGGTCGATGGCTTCAAAGCGCGCGCCCACGCAGATCTCGCGCTTGGCTGCGTCGGGCAGATCGTGGAGCATCGGGATCTCGGCGATCGCGCGCATGGTCAGGTGGTACCGCTGGTTGAGAATATTCTTGAACAGGTTCAGAAGTTTGGGCAGCTTGAAGGCAGTGGTCGTCACCATGCTACTACCGCCCGTGGAGGCCTGGCGAGATGAGGCCAGGATTTGCTCCGCAAGCTGCCACTTGCTCTTGGCGGCTTTGGCGCGACCGAGGAGTTCCAGCTCGATCTCGTCATCGCTCAGCGTCTGGAGCCTCAGGAACGTCGCGCGGTCCAGACGCAACAGCTCCACATAGGTGGCAGTCGAAGAAAGATGCGAGGCTGAAGATGGTGACGCTGCTGCGTCCAGCGCCGACGCGCTGGCGGCCGTCGGCTTTGACAGGCAGTCAGCGAAGACGTCGTGTGGGCTACTGTACACAAGCTGGCTCAGCGCTTCCTCACCATAGACGTCGCCCGGGTACAGTTGGCAGAGTAGTGTGCTGCCGCGTGGGCTGCTGGTAGCATCGTTATTGATACCCGAGCCATCGCTGTTGGCGTGGAGACTCGACTTGTGTGTCCGCATGAACCGCATGGACATGGACGGCGGCAGCGCCGCCAGCGAGTCACCGCGTTCTCCGCCGCTGCGTCGCTGGTTGAGACGGTGCGCAAGCGTCGCGCGGCTCGCAATCGACTGGAACGTCAGCGTCGTCGCCGACTTTTTCCGTGCACTCGCGAAGCTGTTTGTGGTATCTGATACCATGGCGGCCGCAGCGTTCAATAGCACCCCGCTCTTGCGCCTATGCTCGTTCACAGCCGCGAGCACCGAGTGGATAAACACACTAGGCTGTAATTTGGCTGGTGGATGCAAAGGCCGCGTTGGCTTGAGCGGGCTGCCTCTGTTGCTTCCCAAACGGGTGTCCTCGCCGGCACCCGCGGCCACCATGCGATTCACTCTGTGCTGGAGCATCGCGCGCTTGTGCTGGAGACGCTGTGCGTCGACACCGCGCGCTGAAGACGACGCGTCTAGCGAGCTGAGCTGGTGCGAGGTCGTCGAGTAGTTGCTGGTCACGTGGTGCTCGAGCAGCAGGCTGCGCACGCTGCGCTGGCTCGCGTCCAGCGCGGTGGCCACGCGCTCGTGGTGCTCCCGCACGTACAGCGCCAGCGCCCCGCTCACGACGACAAACACGTGCTCCACCGCATCGCCGAGACGCAGCAAGCGGTCGCCTGGCTGGAGACACAGCAGCTTTGCAGATCGAAGCAGCAGCTGCCTTCTCGAAGGAGACAGGCGCGATAGCCACGCCAGGGACGGCGACGGACTCGCTTCCACATACCGTAGTAGCGCGGATGGCGCCGGCTGGATTGAGTCTTCTCGCTGACCGCCAAGTGTCCGCCCGGCAAAGCCTTCTCCTTCTGTGGTGGGTTCCGGACCTGGCAGCGCTACAGCGCCGAGCAGTGGTTCATACAGCTCCAGGTCGATGCCGGGCGCGTGCTTCTTGAGGATCTGCGCGTACGCGGCCTCGTCGATGACCAGCAGCTCGCACGCAGTTTGCGCCACGACGGTCGCGGGACTCTGCGTGCGGTCGTGGAGCACGCCCGTGCGGAACGCGTTGTGCGCGTGGAGCGTCTGGAGGTGGAGGCCGTACATGGCCGAGCGGTGGCGCATCAGCGCAGTCGCCACACTGGCGGAGGTGCCGCTACTACCGCCAGCATCGTCATGGTTGTCATTGCCGTCACCGTCGTCATTGGCGAAGCCCTCGTCGTGCAGCGACTGCTGCTTGGCCAGCAAGTGGTGGAGGCTCGTAAACTGGCAGAACGTGTGCTGGCGAAACATGTCGGTGGTCGCGTCCATGTGTTCCAGCGAGAACACGCGCAGAAAGCCGCTGAGCAGCAGCACGAGCGTGCTGGTCGGCGCGTTCTCGTGGCACACAACGTCGCCCGCGCGCTTGTGGACGACTGAGCTTTGCGTGAGCAGCTCGCGCAAGAGAAAGTGCGGCACGGCCTGCAGAACGCCCATACGCTTGAGCAGCGTCGCCAATGCGTCTGTATGAGCTGTGGCTTGCAGGGCCAGACTCTCGGGTTGCGTGCTGCTCTCCATCTGCTCGGCTGCTTGTGCCGACGCGCGGCGTGTCAGCACCGCGAGCGACTTGCGCCTATCGGTGCTGGATACTTGGTGCGGCGGGTGGGCGGCGATGTAGGCTGTGTGTCTGGCGAAGAGTGAGCCAGCGTCCAGAATCAAAGCCTGTCTCACGGGCACGAGCCACCGGTCGACGCACCCACGCGGCACCGTGAGCAGCACGGTGCTCGGGTCCGCATACACGGTCGTGGCTACTGGACGCGGCACGAGTCCAAATACGTCGCCTGCAACGAATGAACCGTCATGGTTGTCGCGTTTGATACCGGCTATGCACCGTACGGCGCCAGACAAGACGATAAACACCTCGTCCGAGTCGCTGCCTTCTTCAAGCATGAGCGATGAGCCAGTGGCTGGGAACTGAACCATCTCCATCGCGTGGCAGATCCGCTCCAGCACGAGCGGAGGCAACTGGAAGACGGTCTTGGCGAGCGTCGGATCCGAGTAGATGCGCCACAGGAGCTGCTGGAGGTCGTCGAGCGATCGCTCGGTCGGCGCCTTGGAGGCGAAGAACGCAGGAGCCCACGAGAGCAGGGACGACGACGGCCACGGCGGCAGAATTCCTGATTCAAGCGAAGCAGCTGCGGGTAGCTGACCGAGCTGGCGCTGGTACTTGAGCTCGGCTGCGTACGCCTGAAGGGTCCAGTCTTCAATGAACTTGTCGGTGTACAGCGCCAGCGGAACGTACAAGATCTCGGTCGTGTCCTCGGCTGAGACGATGCGAATGGGCAGCTGGTTGGCCAGCCCCGTGCACTCTGACAAGTCGGTCGCCGCAAGAAACCAGCCGTCGAGCGCGAGCCCCAGTGTCTGGTCGCCAAGCGTCTGGCCGCGCCGGATCGAGTACAGCGGCGTCTTCTTGATCAGTTGCTGGTGCTGCCGTTGTTGGTCAGAGCTTGGTGTTGTGCCTCCCGGAGGCTGCTCCTTCTCACCTAGAGCGCTGTTCCCTGTCCAGTATATATCTAGACGCCCCGAGAGAACGATTGCAAATGAGTGGACGGTCGATCCCTCAGCCTCCGCCTTGGAGCGGAAGAGTGCATCGCCACGAGAGAGCACACACCGCGGCGCCGACTGCAGCAGCGCGTTCCTAGCAGAGTCGGAGAGCAGCGAGAACATCGCCACGTGCGACACGTCGGTCGATGCGACTTCCTAGCGCCATTGCCAACCACAATTGGTCCGTCATGACAATGATGAATTAACCAAAAATGCGTCCCATACTCGACCCCACGTACCCGGTGCGAGTGGAGAACTCCTCGATCAAAAACTAGTCCGAATCTGTGCGCGGCACGATCGAGTGTGTCCTGTCAAAACCAACGAGGCAAGAGATTGAGCTCTCTCTCTCTTTCTCTCTCTCTCTCTCTCCCTCTCTCTGTGATGACAAGCAACATTCCTGCACCAGACCGACGTATCCTACCTTCTTGAACGCAATCGCGCGGGTTTGCTCTTGAGCGTGCTAGTGCGCAAAACAGGCAAACCAATCGACCTCACAGTGAGCACGCAAATAGGAAAACGCTAGGGAAAACCGACGTACAATTCCTTTCCGACGGTGCCAGACAAGCTGTACAGAGCCCGCTACGGGGTCTGGGGTGCCAACGAGCAGGTCGTCAAAGCTGCAGAGAGCTAAGGGGCAGCGTGAATGACTAACGCAGTGGGAAATCGCCGGTGAGTCGATCAACGAGCGCACCGCCAGCCGTGTACGTGGTCTGGAAATCGCCAAAGTCGATGAGCACGCCACGTGTCCGGTTCTGCCGCGAGTTCCAGTTGGCGAACGTCTCGTGCGCGTCATCGCGCTGGCTGAACGGCTTGTTGAAGTAGCCGCAGAGGGAGCCTTCGAGCTGAGATAACATAAAAAAGACGCCACTGTGAGTGTCGGGGCTCTGCTGCATGAATGTGTTGGAAACCAAAATACTTAATACTTACAATGACCAGCGCGCTGGCGTCGTCGCAAACGGCATCGTCTTGGTAACAAAAGATGTCTCCGTCGCGCAAAACCTGAACATAATCGAGGAGTGTCGTGTCAGTATACACTTTGCAAACTCCACCCAGTGGATACCCATTTCTACACAGACTTGTGAAGTGCACTCTGTGGCGAGATCTAAGTATTACGATATTCCGATGTTAGTGTCGGTGATCTGTCCATGCATAGGCATGCTGATATAGAGAGAGAAAGAGAGAGAGCTACATACGTACAGTGCAACGCTTGCGGCGCCACGTGTGCGAGCGAGTCGAGAGACGCAAAATACTGCGTGACCACGATCAGATCCAGGTCATTTCGATGCCGCGGACTAATCGCGATCGAGATGAGAAGTCAGCGCTTTATTCCAGAATGAGTCTTCATCGCCCAAGTCGCTCACGATTTGTCGATGGCCGCGAGTAAGAGCTGGCGTTTGACCGCCGAGATCGCTGGCGGTGGCATACTGCCATCGGCAGTGAAGCCCGCCGACATGACAGTACAGTAGTGCTACCCGTGAGAAAAATCTGAACGAAAGAAACTGGGTCAACAACGGATATTGACAGGAATAGATCTCTCGAACTGTAGCCATGTCACTAATCACGGGTGGCTTCATGTGCTGACACCCACACAGATTCTTTCACCACACATTGACGCTGCAGGTCTTGAGTCGTCCATCGTGTCCGTTGGCGATTTCGTGTTGAACTGTTTTGAGTCCTATATTCTGAAAATATATCCTAGACTTCGTGGCGCTCATCCTCAATTCTCCATGGCAGAGTGTGTAGCGTCTGTCTCGCTCCTACTGGAGAGGTCTACAAGAAGCCGAGCATCTTGAACGAAGCTTCAACAGTCAGACCGACCAAACCGAGCACCATCAAGTGGCCTACCGTATAATGTGGTGAGGAAATTCGAATCTTAGCTCGAATAGACAGTTGCAAAAGCTCAAGTACATACCAAGAGCTCCAATCCTGCGCTTGGACACGTCGCCGCTGCTGTATCCTTTGATGTAGAAAATGAAAACGCTCACGCGGGCCGCGCCAATAACCGCAGCTGGAAGCGGCCGATAGATTCTATAGGACAGGGCACGTCAGTCGTTGTGAGTTGTACTCTTTTGTTTGTGTGTGCCATGCACACAAATCAGTTCGGGTGACTCACGCTCCCATGAGCAGCATCACGTAGAACACTGGGAGATTTTCCAGCATGTTTTGGTGTGAGCGCTGCACGCAGTTGAACGCTTTCGCGTTTTTATCGCTCTGCTCGGCGTACATCTGTGAAACCATTGCACAACACATGTGAGTAAAAAACTCAAATCAATCCGCGCGACTAGAAGAACTCTTGCACCTGAGGGTACTCGATTCCATATCGCTTGCGGGCCGCGCCGACCTTCGCTGCCGCCCAAACGTGGACGAACACGGACGCGGCAGCCACGAGCGGGATGAGCCCGTGGTTCTGCTGGAACACCACTGAGACCGACATGGCGATCTGCAAAGTGGCTATCAAGATTGTCGCTATACCAATGTCCACTGGCATTGTCCAGTCTGTAGTGACATACAGTCAGCAACAGATCGCAGAATGGTGGTGCCAGTCACGATTGATGACTGTGCACTTCAACTCCAATCTTCGATTTCGGCCAATCCGACCGAAATGATTATGATGCCACAGTACTACTATTGGATAATTCAGTGCACAGCGTAAAAATGACAGAGCGAAATGATCCACACTGACAAACGCGATCTCGATTATAGCATGTCTGGTTAGGCGTCACCATATTTGTTTTCGGAGGTTACTTGGGCAAGTCCAAGGTGGCGTGGATCTGAACGTTCGAATTTGTTTATGAGGGCTATGCGTTTGCTTCGTTGTGTCTATAGAATCACTTTGGCAGCGATACCTGTGACGACGGTCAATGGATTACATTATTGTGGATATCAAAGGAGACACGATATAATAGGAGACGCTCTTCTATTGAGGCAAATTTTGTTCCCTACCAATCTTTGCCAAAAATACAAAAATATACACCCTGCGTGAGTGACATCATCAGGTGTACTGATAAGCGGGAATTTTGTAGCGTTGCGATCCCCCCCATTTTTCTCCTTGCGCAATGGGTCGAGGGGGGGATAACGGGCTTCAAGGGCAAGCCGGCGGTGAAGAAGACGCAAGCGTGAGACATACACGTACGAGTTCAAGTATGATGTGCTTCTCGACTGTTTGGATGGCTGCTCCCATGCCGAGCTCCAAGCGCTCTACCCGCATCTCGCCAGCAAGAGTATCGGCTCAATACGGTGTCAAGAGGACGCCCCAACTCAGAGACTGGACTAGCCATAGATCCGCGGTTTGAGAGATTTGATGGTGGGTGGAGAGAAGGAATAGGTGGGGTTGGTGTGGCCAAGAGATCACCAATTGTGCTACATGCAAACCAGTCACAACATTGGCTTAGGCTAGTTTGGAAAACCTCTGAGTCTGATGCTTGTCAAGTCAAGCTGACTTTTTCGGAGTTCTTGCTCACTTCGACATCACAACCTCGCTATCACCCACCAATCCCCCCATCCATGGCGGTCACTGCGTCCGCTGCACGCAGCGACGACACCGCAGCACTGGCGCCACAACCGAATTGTCTAGAAGGAGGCGCTGTGACCATGGAGGCATCCACGAAGTCCGCGTCGCTATCGGAGCTGCCCACGACCAACACGAGCTTTGTGCGCGAGCTACCGTAGCTGCTCGAAAATGGTGGAGTTCTCATTCCACAGTTCTCTCTGGATTAGGTCTTCCATGTCTCGCTGCTGTACAACATGATGCTGCGCACTGACCACGCGCGTCCGTGGTGGAGCCGCGTGGAGCCGCATCTGCTGCTCGGCGCGCTGCCGCTCAAAGAGAAAGGTCACCTGGAGCTGCTCACGGAGACGGAGCACGTGCAGGCCGTCGTGACCATGAACCAGCCGCGCGAGTTGCTGCCCAACTGGCTCGGCACGCCCGTCACGCCTGGTACGGTTTACATAGTCCACACTAGCTCCGTGGATATATCGATTCCTAACTTATCAATGTATCACCAAGCGGACTGGGCGGCTCTCAATGTGGCGCAGTGCTTTGGTAGCACGGGCGACTTTACGCCGCCGACGCTCGAGACGATTCACAGCTGCGTCAACTTTATCCACGCGCAGCTGCAGCAAAACCGAACGACCTACGTGCATTGCAAAGCCGGCCGCGGGCGCAGCACTGTCGTGGTGCTGGCGTATCTGATGCAGCACCGCGGGCTGTCGCTGGACGAAGCCCACGCGTTTGTGCTCTCCAAGCGCCGCCATATCAGCTTGCACCCCAAGCAGCGCGTCATCCTCACCGAATTCGTTGCATCCCTTGAAAAGTGAAATATCTGGCCAAATTTAATCAAATCGCCTCGGCAGACCATCCAACACGTTCGCGGATCTGGTGGTGGTACCGATGTGGTCGCATAGGGAGACGCCGCAGAAGCGACGCTGCATGTTCCAAAGCAGTTTACCCAAGTACGCCACTTGGAGTATGTCGCTTGTCAACGTCTCAGCCAAGTCAAACGGATTGTGGTGGTCATAGAGCTGGAAGGTTTGCTGCGAACCCGAGCGGTCGTCTGTGTGGTTGGGGGCGGTGATAATCCTCCAATCGACAACTCATACGTGGGCTTTGGCTCTGTGGCAGCCTCTGATATGGAGCGAGGACGACAGTCGCGTGGGTGGTCTACTATCAGTACCTGCTAGTATCGGCGGGTCAACGGAGAGGATACAAGTCGCTTGCAACCGCATAGTTTCCTCGTTGCCGCTCGGCTTGCGCGGTGAGGAAGAGCTGCTCGAGTTGTGTCGATTGGCACTCACCGTCGCAGTCGCCATCAATCTCCATATTGAGATGCCCCATCGAGTCTTGCGCGTCTGCATAGTGATCTACAGTCTTGCCAGATACATCATACGGCTGGAGACAGCTCGTGAGCCACCAGAACCAAAGCGATATCGTCGGAAACCTCTCATGGGCTGATTGTCTGGATGGCGCTCATTTCGTGGATATTTCTTCGAGTCTTTCTGATTCCCATCTGATGTGGCTCAGCTTCTGTCAGAAATATGATCAACACTCTCAATTCCCATTTGTGAGCTCAACACACAACACAACTGTCGGTCGAGGAAGAGCTCTGCTAGCTGACCATGCTGGACTCGCAGCTCCTGCTGAGCCTCGTGGCGCCGTTCCTGTCGCTACGAGAGCTTTATCAGATGCGCGGCACGAATCACCACTGTCTGGAGGTACTGGCACGCCACACCACGAGCCTGAGAGCCGAGAAACTGGACGACGGCATTGCCATTCAGCGTGCGGTCGACTTCTTCCCGCACACGCGGCAGGTGTCGTTGCACCACGTTACCACGCCATTCCAACCACTCGGTCACGCGCTCGGTCGATTCGATACTTGGAGACTTGTCCAATTGGAGCTCAGTGAGGTCTGGAATCTCACCGACGCATCGGTACGACTGGTGACGGAGAAATGCTCGACGACGCTCGAGCAGCTGACGATCAGGGAGTGCTATTTGCTCAAGACACCCGCGATTATCAGCGGTCCGAGGCTCAAGATTGTTTCTGTTCGAAATTGCCTCGTCACCCAATTCCACGATGATACGACGTGGCCCGCCCTCGAAGAGCTCCACTTGTCCTCGCGCGTGCTGACGACGATGAACGCGAGGCACTTGCACAAGCAATTGCTCGCGCAGTCTCGGATCCGAGTGCTTGATCTCTCAGATTGCTTCATGATCGAACAGCTTCTCATCGACCCAGGCGACTTGCCGTTGCTCGAGATACTGCGTCTAAAGAGTTGTCTGGGCATGAAGCGCCTCCATGTGGCTTCGCCGTCCGTGCAAGTTCTCGATTTGACGCTATGTGGTGCAATGGAAGTCGTCGTGCTAGAGCTTCATCGCGTCAGGCGTCTGGACATGTCGTTCCTACAGCAGCTCACTCATTTGTTTGTTCGGTCTGAGTCTCTCGGTCTCCTCAACCTCCGCGCGTGCAGCGAACTTACGCGCGAGAATATGCGAATTGAATGCCCGTCGATCGCAGCTGCGTACATCGAAGGCACCAAGCTGCACAAAGAAGATTTCCATCAAGCTTCAAACAATGGCGCAGTGTAGAGATGAGGCGGCCATGTCGTCTGCAGTGTATTTCGTACGATACGGTAGCTGGACTGAATGAGTTTCCTAGTTCCACAATCGATGGGGTTTTCGCGCCAATATTGGATGCAAGATCTCCTCCACCGGTGCAGGCTTGCTGCGGGTTGCAGAGACGGAGCGCCTAGCCCTTTGACGACTTCGGCTTCGGCTTCGGCTGCGGAACCGTCGCGAGCGCTTGCTTTTCCGCCTCTTGCACGAGTCGCTGTCATCGCTCGAAGACGAAGAGGACGAGTCGTCGCGACGAGAGCTCTTGCGGCGGTGACCATGATCGTCGTCTGTGTCGTCGTGGTGTCGACTCGACTTCTTGTGCTTTTTACGGCTCGACTTTTTGGCTTTCTTCGACCGCTTTCGACCGCTCCTTTTCTGGCGGCTATCGTGCGACTCAGCGTCCGACGGCGACGAGTCTTGACGCTCTCGAGAGGATCTGTCGTTACGACGAGACCTTAACGTTTTACGAGATCGCTTGCGCGTGGATTCTTCCTCCTCGAGCAAGCGACGAAGAAGGTCTTCTTCCAACTCGACTGTCTCGTTGGTGTACTCTTCCTGCTTAGCGGCTGGTACAATCGTATGCATGGTGGTTTCTGCATGTGGTTGTTTGAGAATGGATCGCCGCCCATTGGCGTCCGGCTCAGACGGGAACGAGCGGCTGTACGGCGAAGGTGTGGCTATGCGCTTGGAATGGCCCAGCTTGCTTTTAGCTCGCAGCAGTCCGTCTGTTGCGGCGTCATTCTCCGAACCAATCTCCAGCAGCCGTTCAAAGTCGCGGATTGCATCCTCGTACTGTCGGAGCTCAATGAACACGCGGCCTCGCTGGAGCAGCGCGCGCTCATTTGCTTCTTCAAGATGCACCGCGCTCGTGTACTCGGCCACACACTCCTTCAGTCGGCCTTTCGCTCGAAGCGCGTCGCCGCGGTCCACGCGCTCTCGCGCCCACAACTTCTTCTGTGCCGCACCCAACGAAACGTAGGACCATGGGTTTTGCGCGTCGATACACTCGGCGGCGAGTGGTTGGTGGATCACCAGGGAAATCCACTTGGATGGAGCAATATGATTGGCCTCCATCATGCGGCTCACACCGCGCAGGTCGCTGAACGTCGTGTCGTTCATGATCACGGCATTGGTGCCACCGTCTTCCTCATCGCTCGCGTCGTTGTCGACGTGATGACGCCGTTGGGTTGCGCGGCCTGCAAAGAGCTCCACGTTGAATCCGTAGACAGCCTTCAGCGCCGTGATGTCCTGGTCGTTGGCTATATTCCATCGCAGCTTTTCTCGCTCTGGAGTATAGGTAGCTACAGGAAGCGCGGACGCCCTGTCGGGTAGCATACGAGTATGGGTCCTGACCACCGTCGCACTCACAGCGGAGCCAATGCGCGCTGTCGGCGCGTCAACACATCTGACCACGAACCGCACGGAGCTTCCCGCCAGCGAGATGCCGTCCTGATTCGATCGCCCAGTACGCATTAATCGATGCACTTCGATCTCTTCCTGGTTCAACAGCTTCCCCTCCACGAGCAGCTCGCCCGCAAACCGTCTAAACACGGTGTGCAGCAGCGCGCTCCAGCCGATCTCGACTCTGGCGCCGCTCGCTGCCGATGCGCGATTCCGCGAGCTCAGCGGCGCGAACACGCGCGCTGATCGCTTCGGAATCGAGCCGCCGACGCTTTCGCTGTGCATCTCTCGAATCGCGTACAGCGCCTCGGCGTGGACGCCGCGAATCGCCGCCGCGACGCGCTCCTGCGCGTCCTCGTCCTGCTGCATTGTGTTGTCTGATTCCTCCGATATCGTCTGATTCGACAGCCATCCAGCCTGTGGTTGATCCTTTCTGATTCCTTCCCTGTAAAAGTTTGTTCCGGTTCCACACCCAAGAACCATTCTCCCTATTTTCGCCGTCGCTCGTAAAGACACAGTCAGTATGGGCAACTCGATCAGCTGGATGGCGCAGACTTTCTGCCCAGAGGAGCAGATCGTATGGTCCGCCGCGCGGCGTGGCGACCTCGCGACGCTCCAGCAGGCGCTGGCCCGTCTCACGCCCGAGAACCGCGCGTACCTCGAGTGGAAGGACCCGGTCGCGGGGCTCACACCGCTGGCCTGCGCCTGCATCGAAGGCCACGCGCCGTGCGTGCTCTCGCTGCTAGACGTTGGCGTGGATGTCAACGCGCGCGACCTCAAGGGCCGCACGCCGCTCCACATCGCGATCGCCAACGCGCGCAGCGAGGTCGTGCGTCTATTGGTGGAAACCCCGCGCACCGACCTGCACGCGCGCACGCCGACCAAGCGCCAGACGCCGCTCGACTCTGCGCGCTACGAGTTTAGCCACATGGCCGAAGGTAACAGCGTGCAGATCGCCAAGTGCATGGAGCACATTGAGAAGGTGCGTGGGAGAAGGAGTGTGGGTTGTGGGTTGTGGTCTGACGAACGGCTTGGGGCTTTCTCTGTGTGTGTGTGATTGCAGAAACTGTGCGTCTACTCGGGCTGGCTGTACCAGCGCGTGGACAATCTGCTGTCGTACGCGTCCGGTATCTCTTCGCTCAACTCGTGGAAACGACGGTATGACGTGGCCGCTTCCGGGAAGTGGGTCTTTTTTAAGTATTTACGAGTTCGTATTGGATGTATGTAGATATTGCATGGTGCTCCAGACCGCGGACGCGAACGTGGTCGAAATCGACCTCTTCAGCATGAAGCCCGGAGAGAAACGACCGGCGTGTCCATCGTACGTACCATCACTTGATGTGTTGATGATGAATGCATACATAGAAGTGACGGGTGGGCGGGGGTGGTATTGAGCAGCCTCGAGCTCGTGTACAAGCTGAACGACGGACTCATCGACAGCAACGACCCGACGTGGTTTAACCGCAAAGAGCACCGCTTCTCGCTGTGCGCGTACACGAAAGACGGCATCAACCGCGTGTCGGCGCCGCAGACGTTCGACTTTGCCGCGACCAGTGGCGGCGATCTCGTGTCGTGGAAAAGCTTTTTCGGCTGCTTACGGGTAGGATGCTCAGTTCACATTTGCTGATACAGCCCCATGGGTCTCTCCTGACGCTACGTGTTGGTCTGTGTAAATCTACAGATGGGAGTCGCTCCAACGCGAGCGTCTGCGGGCAGTGCCACCTCCACGCCTGCACCGACCGTCCAGGCCTCCATGCTAGACGAGCAGCGCAATCTGGAACGAGCGATGCAGCTCTCGCTTGAAGACGTGCGTCGTGGTCGCGACGAACCACCCGCTTCGTCCAGCCTCGTGACGCCTACTCATGTCCCGACCAGTGCGCTGACTACCGCAGCCTCGGCTCCGCCGTGGAGCGACGCCTTCACCGGGTCCTATGAGCCCACGATCGCTCCAGACGGCGTCGAGATCGTCCAACCGCTGGAGCTGCTCCGATCACCGCAAGGAGTGTCTCGTCCAGCGTCTGCCTTTGCGTCGCCGGCTAGCAAGTCAGAGACAGACGCCACAAACGAGTGCGTGATCTGCTTTGATGGCCCCAAGGCCACAGTGTGCGTGCCGTGCGGCCACAATGCGATATGCACGGACTGCGCCGACCAACTGCTCCGATCCACCAGACAGTGTCCTGTGTGCCGCGTCACGGTTCGAGAAATCGTCAAGATCTTTCACGTGTAGAAGCACTGCCGTTTTCTTTTCGTTGCTTAACTATTGGTCTGCATTTTGCATGAACTAATTTCTCCATCCATAATCAAGCTATTTAAATTATTCACCACGTGCAAGCGGATCAGAAGAGCAGAACGACTCATTACCCATCGGTTCAAGCTCTACGATCAGACGCGGTAGAGCTTGATGAGCTCGCGGATCGGCTGGCGGCACACTGGACACTCGCAGGTCGTGTCGAGGATCTCCTCGCCGCACGCCATGCAGACGGCGTTGTGGCCACAGGGCACGCACACAGCAGCCTGCGGGCCGTCAAAGCACACGACGCACTCGCCGATAGTCGAGAAGGTCGGCGCGCGGCTATAACTGACGCGTGACTCGGTCGCGTTGCGGCTATGATCGCCGCCTCTAGCTGCGTCCGAAGGGGCCGTCTCTTCTAAACTCCCATCGTACGATTCTCCAGCAGACGTGTCGGCTTCGTCCTCGGTCCACGCTGGTGCCGACGACTGGATCCGCTGTGGTGAGGAGATAGCTCCAGCTTCTCCGTGGGCACGGGCCGCATCCTGGAGAGAGAGCTCGATGGCGCGGCGCAGATCTTCTTCCTCTCCGTCTTCGTCCCGAAGCACTGACATGGTCGCCACTGACGTCCGAGAGGACGACGCTGACCGTTGGTGTAGCTCGCGCCCCATGTCGGCCGGGTACTGCGACAGCGAGGACGCTGATGGAACGTAGTATACTGGTGATGGTCGAGGCCGAGTCGCCGCGGAAGCAACGCCAGGGGTAGCAACAACGGCAGGAATAGCAGGAGCAGGGGGTGGATTCACGCGGCCTTGGGCAACGGACAACATCTCTTGGTGGTGCAAGAAGAAGCTCTTCCACATGTTCAGGCTCTCCGCGTCCGTGGCAGCAAACTCGACCGTGCGGGTCGAGGCGGCTTGGTGGCGTTCTTCACAGCACCCGTCGCGGAGCAGCACGCTGCCCGTGGCAGCGAAAGTAAAGCTTTTGCGGTTGAACCATTTGTCGTCGTTGGTCTCCGCGACGCCCGACTGCACATGAAGCAGGATCACTGAGCTGGGTAGAGCCGGGCGGGTGTCGCCCTTGCGGACCGAGAACAGGGCAAGCTCGAGCACGTCTGGGAGCCCACGCTGGAGCACGATACAGTAGCGATGCTTCCAGGAGCTCAAGTTGGAGATCCCGGACACAGCGGAGAGCAGGTTATCCGTCTTCTCATACAGCCAGCCGCTGTAAATGTAGAATTTCTGCCCAATAACATAATTACATAGTAAGTCCCTCTTTGCCCATTCTTGCCATGGAAGGTACGAAAACAAACATACCTTCTCGAGCTCGGCGATACATTCCTCGTACTCCGCCGTCCGGGGCCGCTCCTCCTTGCCTCCTTGCCGTCGGAGACGGTCCCGCGCCTCGTCCAACGGCGTCCGCAGCCGGAGATTCACTTCGAACGGCACGACGTGGACCAAACGGACCAGCAACTTGACCACGTCGGCGTGGCCGTGGCGACATGCGAGGTGGAGCGGTGTGTTGCCTTTGTAGTCTTTGGTGTTGACGTTCACGCCGGCCTCGACCAGAGCCGCGACACATTCGAGGTGGCCCTTGGCGGCCGCCTGTGCCAGCGGAGTGCGCCCCGAGCACGAGTCTTGCCAGTCGAGATAGCGACGCGTCTCGGGCGTCAGCTTGGCGATCGCGTCGCGCAAGCCGCGGTGGTCGCCGGCGCTGGCGGCGTGCCAGAGTGCCTGTTCCTCCGGGAAGAGACAGCCCGTGAGCCAGCTCGCGACAATCCCCATATTATGCTTGTCTACAGTAGTGTTTGGTGGTGACAACGCTGTGTATCGGATACTGTCTTGCTGGCGGGTCGGCTGGTTTCCGATCTCTGAAGGCTTGTCTTGTGCTATGCATCAACAGCCAGGGCTGCCTGCGAGGACACATTTGTATTGCGGAATGACGGTAAGTCGGAGCAGGAATGTATGCAGATGCAAAGAACTTCCAACCTGGGTTTAAGGACTTGAACTAGTGTGACATCTCAACAGTTTTCCCCGATTCGTTGTTGTGGTGTGACAGTCAAGCGAGGTGAGGAATGCTGGTATCGAGATGAGCTGGGAGAATTGCCCTGACAGTTCCATTCGATGCTGGATGGCTCATAGACTTGGGTGCGGTGGGGAGGAAGCCTTCGCCGTGAGAAACCAAGAGAACCCATTCGACATTTTGGATGGTGAGCGGATGCTGTCGGACTCAGAGGAGGCGCGGCTTCGCTTGCATCAGTCCAGAAAAAACCGAATCCGGATCATTTGGACGGACGCTTCTTACATGGGTATCATGTACAGTATCCATGACCAAGAGCTGTTTGGACAAGGCGGTTGGATATACCAGTACCAGAACCCAACTGTACTGCATTGAAATGCCCATACTGTACATTGGCGATGCAGCTCACAGGCCTCAGCCTTGGCAGAGCTCACCCATTGTTATCATCCCTGGGAATCCCTTACCCAGATCTGTTCTCGTATGTTTCGTATGTGGCTCACGTGGCTCTTATAGAGGGGTTTTGCTGTGTTTCAGGTGTCGCCTGTCTTGCTGGATGCCGTCCGGTGCGAATCAAACTTACATATCTTTTCAGAGGTTGAATGACACTCACAACCAGATCCGAAAAGTCCCATCCACATATGCATCAATTCCTACAGGTTCCGTGCTGAGTGGCGGCGTCTCTTGGAGCTCATCCAGTCTGAACTCTCTGCTACCAAACGCTTATTCGAGCCTTTACGCAGCCATTCTCTGCTCTACATGGGCTTCCTCAGCGAGCAGCGCTCCAAGTGGCGGCGCGCGCGCCACGACTCAGCGCGCTTCAGCAGCGACACCGCGCCGCTTTCACTCGGTGAGGCCACGCTATCGTACAGCGGCGGGCCGCTCGGGCTCACGCTGCAGCGGTCCAGATCCAAATGGGTCGACGAGATCGGCCCGACAAAGCTCGTGTGGCACAAAGACCGCAAGCTCGGGCTCGTTTTCCACGAACGCGGCGGCGATGGCAAGACGGATTGCGCAATCGCGATCAAGGCGCTGCCCGAGGACGCGGGGGCGCACCCGGCGCTCTGCGTCGGCCAAGAGCTCATCGGCGTGAACGGCGACGCGATCGTCGGGCTCGAGCTGGACGCCGTGATGGACATCATCCGCCGCAGCGACTCGCCGTGTGAGTTGGCGTTCACGCCGCCGCCGTCGCCCATTCTCGTCTCGGAAGTGACCTCTGCGGCGGCAGTGAACGGCGTCGCCCCCGGCCACGTGCTTGTGTCGGTCAACGACCTGTCGATGGTCGGGTGCTCGCTGCGCGAGGCCAGCGAGGCAATCACTGCTGCCATGGCGCATGCGCCCGTGGTGCTGCGGTTCGCCTCGATCCACGTCGTGTTCCAAGGCCACGACTCGTTCACGTTGGGCGTCGACGCGTCGGCGCCGCGTTCGTCCGACCCCACCAAGAAGACTCTGCGCAACACGCTCTGTATCGCCGCCGTTGCAGCCGCGGCGCTCACTGTATAACGCACGAATTGCGCACAAACGCACAATTATTGTAATCACTTCGGTCTTCACCTTCCCTCCCCTCTGTGACAGAGAGGCACTCTGTCGATAATCAGTTCGAGTGTTTTTGCTCTGTCCTAGCTGGCTAAGACAATAATAATTTAGGCCCATGGTTGAGTATGAACTCAATTCTAAGTATTCAATTCACAGTAGAATACCGGTAGTCCCTCCGATTTGTAGACCCAAAACAACCACTGTTGACCGCATTAAACGGTCTTGCCAACGGAGGATGGCAGCGCAAGTGGCGAAGAAGTATTCGCTGTTCCAACGCTCGGTGCGCGTGACGCAGCTGTCGATGCGTTCGCTGAACGCGTGGATGATGGAGCGCATGCCCGGAATGCCCAATCCGCCTGAGGCCGAGGAGGCGCTGCGCACGCCCACGTTCGTGGACCTGTGGGAGTTCACGCTCGCGGACCACAGGCGGCTGCTACGCGAGGCCTGGCGCGAGTATAAGGACTCGTTCACGGACCCAGCGGAGGTTGACATTGAGCGCAGCAAAGAAGACGTGCGTCGCGCGGCGCTGCGGCTGCGTGGCCACGTGGAGGAGAACGCTGGCAAGAATGCGGCGTATCTAGAAGAGCGGCTGGATGGCACGCAGGTGCTGGCCAACATCAAAGAGATCAGCTCGACGGCGAGCAGCAACGTGGGCTTCCTCAAGGACGAGCTGGGCAAGATGCAGGCCCAGGTAGACCCGAACGCCATGGTGAAGAACGTCAAAACTGTGTTCGACGAGCACCGCAGCAAGACGAATGTGGTTTCGACGCTCTCGAGCAACGTGGACGAGCTCATGGACCTGGCCAAGACGGGCCGCGACGCCGCGCTCAAGCTCGAGGCCCAAGATGTGGACACGATCAAGAGCGAGGCGCAGTCGTGGTTCGCGGACAAACTCATGGTGGCGCAGTCGGTGCTGGTCGCGTTCATCGACGGCTACCGCGAAGGCAAGACCATGGAGGTGGAGCGACAGGACGCGCTGCTGCTCTCGTACGCAAAGCAGGCAGCGCAGGAGCAGTCGGTCATCTTGAAGCAGCAGTTTGACCACTTTCTCGCGGCGCAGAAGGAGAAGCAGGCAAAGGAATTGCGCCAGCAGCAGCAGCAGCGGGCGGCTCGGGACGACGTGCGGATAGACAGCGATGCCGCCACCGCCGCCGTCCACAGCGAGCCTCGCAATGAGCCGACGAGTACGCAGAGCGAGACACCATTTCGGTCGGATCCGCCGCGGTATTAGCCTGGCGGGTTAAATGAAACACTTTAGTGGAGTTTTTTTGATTTTTTTCTGAAACGTCGCGGGTCGTTTGGTCACTAACTACTGCTTTCAGCAAGCCTGCGGTGTGCAACTGAACGAAAGCCAATGAAGCAGCAGCAGGCTCCGCCGCAGCGCGCGTCGCCCCACCAGCTCGCTGCGCAGCGCCGGCCGTCGCACGACGACCTCGTGCGGCTCGACAAAGTGGATTTTTCCGACGACGAGGACGACGACGCGTTCCAGTACGCGGCGGTCGACGAGGCCGCGTTGGGTCTCGGTGGTGACGACGATTTGGGCGGCGGTGATGATGACGACGAAGCAGACTTTGAAGCCGTGCTGCGCAACCTCAACCGGTCCACGGCAGTGCGGGACGGCAGCGACAGTGGTGGTGGTGGCAGTGGTGACGCCGGTCAGCTCTCACGCTCGGCGTCGCTGCCGTCGATCGACAAGTATACTACTAGCAGTGGTGCCCCGCCCGGCTCGCCAACTTGGGCCGCGGCGGGAGAAGGCTCGTCGCCGACCAATGGCGCGTTGCCGCGCATCCACACGCAAGTGAGACCAGCAGTGGTGGACGACTTTCTCCGCAATTTTCTCATCAAAGTGGGCATGACACGCACGCTCGACATGTTCAACCACGAGTGGTACGAGTTCATCTCCAAGGGCAAGCTCAAGGAAGACGACGTCGGCATCGTCCCGGATATCTACCTGCGCAACCAGTTCTTGGACGACCAGGTCAAAGAGCTCCGTAAGCAGCTGGATGAGACGAGGCAGATCACGGAAAAGGCCAAGGGCACGTGGGATAAGTTTCGCAAGCAGCGCGACGTGCACAAGATGCACCACCAGCGCGTGCTGCAAGAGAAAGAGGCGCTGGCGTCCAAGATCAGGAAAATGGAAAAGCACGTGGCGGCCTACGAGCCGCTGCTGCAGGAGCTCAAGGCCAAGTACGAGAACTCGATGAAGGACAAGATGCTTATGAGGCTCGAGCGCGACCGCCAGGTCGCCAAGGCCGAGGCGCTGGAGGCGCAGCTCAAGGCGCTCAACACGAATATGAGCAACAACCACAAGCCGTCCAAGCGAGAGAGCGACGGTGCGTCGTCGTCCTCATCCCCGCCAGCCAATGGTTCGCTGCCGTCTTCTAAAGCCAGTGGCATGGCCGCGTCTGCCAAGAAGAAGCCGGCGTCATCCAACAGCGAGAGCCTGGGCAGTCGCAACAGCAGCCACAGCCACACTAGCGACACCAAGCTGCCGGCGCAGGACAGTGCGAACCCGTTTCTGGACAAGCGGTTCGAGCCGGTCAGCGGCGAGCGGCTCGAGATGACCAAGAGCTGCCAGGGCCACGCCAACTCGATCGCGGCGATCGCGTTTCACCCCAAGAACCCGATCCTCGCGACGGTCTCGGACGACCAAACGTGGAAGCTCTGGTCGGTCCCCGCTTGCGAGCTGGTGATGAGCGGCGAGGGCCACCGCAGCTGGCTCTCGGGCATCGACTTCCACCCGCGAGGCACCCACGTCGCGACGTCGTCGGGCGATAGCACGGTCAAATTGTGGGACTTTGTCAGCGCGAGCTGCAGCCTCACGCTGGGCGACCACGCCCACCCCGTGTGGGAGAGCGTGTTCCACCACGACGGCGACTTCCTGGTCAGCGCGTCCATGGACCATACGTGTAAACTGTGGGACTTGAGCACGGGCAAGTGCCGCAAGACGCTGCGCGGCCATGTGGACTCGGTCAACGCCGTCTGCTTCCAACCATACACGACGAATATCTGCTCCGGCTCGGGGGATAAGACCGTCTCGATCTGGGACATGCGCTCGGGGCTATGCGTGCAGACGTTCTACGGACACCAGAACGCCTGCAACTCGGTCAGCTTTTCGCTCCAGGGCGATACCATTGTCTCGAGCGACGCCGACGGGTTCGTCAAAGTGTGGGACGTGCGCATGGTGGCCGAGCGCGCGACGCTCGACGGCGGCCAGCATCCGCTCAACAGTGTGGCCTTCGATCGCAGCGGCAAGACCGTCGCGGCCGCCAGCGACGACGGCACAATCAAGGTGTTCAGCCTCAAGACGGACAAGCAGGTCGCAGAGCTCAAAGGCCACGAGGGGCCCGTACAGGTACGATGCAGGCCAACTGTTGATGAACTAACCATGGAGTCTGACTGATGACGTGACGTGGCGTGGCGTGGCGGTGTGTTCTAGTCTGTCAAGTTTGAGCCCACCGGGAGATTCCTCGCGTCGTCCTCGTCCGACTGCACGTTCCGCTTGTGGTCCACGTGACGGGGTCCCGGTTGTATCTAATATATCAGAGCTCGATTGCCTGTCTCGCCACGTACACAGTACCCGTTGCGATTCGTCCATCGCACAAAACAAACTCCCGATGTCTACAAATGTGCTCCCTGTCCTATGGGTTCGTCTATTCAAATTAAACAGGCCCCCTGAGGGCTCTACAGGCTGCGCATGCGCTCTTTTTTCCGCCCAAACTCGGCCTTGAGACACAGCTTGAAGAAGAAGACCTGCCACACAGCGCATCCGATGAGCAGCACCGCGATGATCACGAGCCGCCACAGAATGTTGGGAAACACTTGCCACGTGCTGAACCACACGATGAAAAACTCGAGCGCCGCCGTGAACGCGACGTACGCCCAGAAGCGTGACACGTACAGCACGGGCGGCATCGACACGGTCTGCAGCGGCGACCAGAAGTTGGAGATCACGCAAGCGGCGTAGATGAGCAGCAGCACGTTCTTGAGCACGGTGAGCGTATAGCCATAGTGGACGGGCGCGAGACGGTGCACGCCCACGGGCGAATACCGCGCGGCGACGAGAACGAGCACGACACGGAAAAGCAAAAAGCCGCGCGAGGCCCAGATGTTGTTGCGCAAGTGTAGCTCGTTGCACCGCTTCTGGATCTGCCGTACGGGCAGCCACACTTTCATGGCGTAAAGCACAACCGTGAGCAGCCCCATCCAGGTCACTAATGACATCATGGTCTTGAACGCCTCTTCCATGGCGTAGAGCTCCTGCTTGGCCGGCAGCGTCGCGCGAATGTCGTGCCAGATCGCGTGCAGGTCCATGAAGAACGCAGCCCACCAGTACCACGGCTTGAGCACTGGCGCCATGGGGAAGCCCACGGTCAGTGCCGGGATCGCGCGCGCCGACTCGACCACGACCTTGACGGGGCTGATGGGCGAGGTCATGGACGCAAAGTGGCGCAAGTAAAACAGCTTCCAGTGGTACTGCTCGTAAAAGTACTTGTGGTTGATGTTGTAGCCGACCGAGAGCCGCATGCCCTTGGGCAGCGTCGTTAGCTGCTGGGCCTTGTCAGGTACAAACAGCGGCGCGCGACGGAGCGCCTGGCTGTACATTGACGAGAGGAAGCCTTGGTCGGCGCCGTCGAATGATTCCATCGTGTTGAGCCCTCGCAGCAAACGCTCGTACTCGCTGGCGTCGGGCGAGACCACGAGCAGACCCGTGTGGAAGTGGCACGGGTTCATAAACACGGCGCAGAAGTTCCCACACAAGAACAACTCATCCGAGTTGCGAATCAGCACGTTGTCGGCGTCTAGGTACACCACGCGGTCGTACTCGAGCAGGTTCCACACGTGCAGCTTGTTGAGCGTGTAGATGAAATTCTTGTTGCTCAGTGTGCCGCCCAAAAACGGATTGTCGATATTCGTCACGTCGATCACGCGGCAGCCGATCTCGGCGAAAAGCTTTTTGCTGGCGTCGGACACTGAGTCGCTCGCCAGCACCACGAGATCGTGCGGCGTGCCCGTGAGCTTGATGCTCTGCATGAGCACCTGCACGCCCAGCACGTACTCCGGGTCGCGGCTCGTGCCTTCGTAGTGGACGGTCACGTACGCGAACCGGCTCTGCGCGGGCTTATTGGCTGTAAACGACACACTTGCTACTGGTGACGGTGTTGACGAGGCCGCCGGTGACGGCGAGCGTAGCTCCTCGTCGGCAGTTAGATCGTTTGCAGCCTCCACGGCGTCTCTGGCGGTGGCGACTTCGGGGGCGGAGAGAGCGGACACCAGACATAATGCCATCACAACGAGCATGAGCGCCAGGCGCGGCGAGACGCGTGGAGAGCGCGACGATCGTGGGCTCGAGCGCGGCGCCATGGTCCCCTCTGGTCGATTTGGTCACCACGGCCACTGTCAAACACCTCAGACACCCAGCCGTAAACAGTACCCCACCAGAATCATATTTTCTTCTAAATCCGATTTTGGGGTACGAATTGCTTTGCAGTCCACAGGTTACAAGCCGCATGACATACACCTGTGGTGTTGCGCGAAGGTGACGCCAACTCAATGGAGTGTAGCTCTTCGACCTTTCACCCACCACCAGCCAAGCTAATATTGATTGGCACTTGGCTGCATTCCAGCGCTTCCTGCCTACCTGTCTATCTCGCTATGGACCCGTTCGCGGAGCTGCGCGCGCACGCCGGCGGCAACCACCCGCAGAAGGCCAAGCTCTGCGTGGTGCTCAGCGCCATCGAAGATGTGATCCGCGAGCGCCGCTCGTCGGCCGCCAACACCAGCGCGCCGACCATGACCGAGTACTTTGCCGCGCTCATGACAGCGCTCGAGTCGGCGGGCGCCTCGCACCAGCACGAGATCTCGCAGCTGCTCGCCACGGTGCTGCCCTTCGTCTCCGAAGCCGTGCTTCGTGCCAAGTTCAGCGCCATCGCCAAGTGCCTGCAGCACGTGCTGCAAGAGGCCGCACAGGAGGCAAACAGCGCCTCGATCCGCTCGGCCGCCATGTGCCTCGGGCTCACGCTGCTCGCGCAAGAACCGTCGCAGGCGGTCTGGAGCCGCCCAGAGATGCTGCGTGCGTTCCAGTTCTTGCTCACGCTCGCCACGGACCCGCGCCCCAAGATCCGCAAGGCCGCGCAGAAGCTCATCGCCGACATCCTCGAGCTCCACGCCGAGCACCAGTGTGACGCGCTGTCGACCCACATCGCGAGCTTTGCTGAGAATGTGTTTGCGCAGTCCACATCCAAAGACGAGGCGCGGCTCGTGCAGCTCATCAGTTTCCTCAAAGTGGCGCTGCCGTTCTTGCAGCGCAAAGTGGTCGCCTCGCTGGTCGACGCGCTCTGCAAGTTTGTCAACTCGTCGGTCAAAAACTTGCGCCTGGTCACGTATGAGGCGTTCGATGCGCTCGCGACCGCGCCCACGTCCAAGCTCAGCCAGGACACGCTGCTCAAGCTGCTCTCGAGCGTGCTGGGCGCCACGTCGTCGACGGTCCACGACTTCGACTTTGCCGTCCACACGGTGAGCATCCTCGAGACGGCGCTCGTGCGTCTGTCCACGCTCAACGAACCAAAAAGCCGCGAGCTGCTACCCCGCGTGGTCGGCACGGTCTGCGCGCACCTGGAAAACAAGTCCAAGTACGTCAAGACCCAGTCCGCGCAGAGCCTGATGCTGCTGCTCACGCAGTGCCTGCCTCCGCATGTGCTCGAAAGCGAGTACGACGCGACCGACCTCGCGCGCGTGCTCTCGTCGCTCCAGTCGCTCATGACGCTGCGCTTCCAGGGCGCGTGGCCTCAAGTCTTCCCGATGCTCGCGAGCCTGTTTGAGTTTTACGGCGAGTCAAGCTCCCCGGCGCTGGACGCGATCCTGCTCACGTGCTGCGAGCTCCACGAGGCCGCCGAGCAGATGGCGGCGCGTGGGGGCAATGACAACAAGGAGCAGCTCGCGCTGTTCGCGCAAGTGGCTGGCGCCGCCGTCGCGGCCATGGGCCCGCAGCGGTTCCTGGGCATTGTGCCCATCACGCACTCGAGCGAGGTGGTGAGCGAGAAGCGCGTGTGGCTTTTCGCGGTCTTCCAGGACGCGCTGCGCAACCACCCGTGCACGCTCGAGTTCTTCGCGAGCTCGTTCCTCGAGCTCGCGCGCCAGTGCGAGGCCAAGTCCCGCGCCGACAACGCCACGCCGCTGGCGGCCAAAAAGTTCCAGAACTTGACCATGCAGATCTGGCGGCTGTTCCCGACGTTCTGCGCCAACTGCGTGGACATTGACTCGGGGTTCAAGAAGATCGCCAAGCTGCTCGCCAACGCTATGGCCGACAAGCGGTACCCGGAGCTGCGGCTGATCGTGTGCCAAGGTCTCCAGGCGCTAGTCAAGAAGACCCGCGTGGTGACCACGTCGGCGCGTGACTTGGACGATGATGAGGAAGAAGAGGAAGCAGAGGAGCAGGACGCGTTCGAGGACGAAGAAGAGATCGACGAGGAGAAGCTTGCGGCCGACCGCGCTGCGCTGGGCAAGTACTCGGGCCGCTATCTGCCGCTGCTGATCAGCATGGTGGAAGAAGCCGATCCGGAGAAGGAGGCCGACAAGGTCCAGATCCTGCTGGACACGATCCAGGGCTTTGCGACGCTGGCCGAGGCCGCGCTCGTGGCGCAAACGTTCCGCAAGATCATGCAGACGCTGCTGGAGTCGTCCACGGACGCCAAGCGCCTGGAGAGCGGCGAGCCGACCACCAACCCGCGCAACAGCAACAAGTCGCCAGCGACACTCAAGCGCGTGGCGCTCAGCCAGCTCGCGTTGGCCACGGCGCTCGTGGCTCACATGGACATGGAGAACATCAATTTGCTCTACCGCGTGATCAAGCCGTACCTGCTGGACGACACGGACGGCCCGATGCAGAAGCGCGCGTACGCCGTGCTCGTGAGCATCTGCGACCACCACGCTGAGTTCATGGCCACTGAGGCCAACCTCAAGGACATGACCGAGTCGATCTGCGAGTCGCTGCTCACGTGCTCGATCCCGGCCAAGAAGATGCGCCTGCGCTGCCTCGTGCACTTGATCCGCGCGATGCACCTCCACGTGGACGCGATCGCCCACGACAGCGAGCTCATCCCGAACCTCGTGGGCGAGATCATGCTCTGCACCAAGGAGGCTAACGGCAAGGCCCGCGAGGCCGCGTTCGAGCTGCTGGTCGCCATGGCCGAGCTGCTGCGCGCCAAGCAGCCCGAAAACGGGCTCGCGCAGTACGTGCAGATGCTGCTCGGCGGGCTGGCGGCGCGGACGCCCCACATGCGCAGCGCGGCGGTCGTGTGTCTCAGCCGCGTGGTGTTTGAGTTTGGCCGCGAGGACGCGAGCGTCGTGGCCATGATGCCGCAGCTGCTCAAGACCGTGCTCATGCTGCTCCACGAGAAGGCCCGCGAGGTGATCAAGTCGGTCGTGGGCTTCATGAAGCTCGGCATCGCGATCCTCTCCAAGGACCAGCTTGAGGAGTTTCTGCCCGACATTATCAACGGCCTGCTGATCTGGATCGGCGAGAGCAAGAACCGGTTCCGCGCCAAGACGCGGATCATTCTGATCAAGCTCTGCCGCAAGTACGGCTACGACAAGGTGGCGGCGCTCGTGCCCGTGGAGGACCGCGCGCTGATCAAGCACATTAAGAAGACCAAAGAGCGCGAGGACAAGAAGAAAGAGCTCCAGCGCTCGGAGCTGCGCGACGGCAAGAAAAAGGCCAGTGGCGCCGCCGGCGCCAACGAGTCGACGTTTGAGGATTTCATGGCCGACTCGGACGAGGAAGAAGATGGGTTCGATGCCGAGGACGCTGAGGACGACGAGAACGCGGCGTTCCGCGCGGCGCTGCGACGGAAAAAGGAGCTCGTGACCAAGAAGAAGGCCCTGCGGGCGCAGCGCATCCACGAGGACGGCGACGAGATCATGGACTTTTTGGACTCGAACGCCGCGGTCAAGAACCTGCGCGCGGCCCAGCACGGCGACGACGACAGCGACGACGACATGATCGATCTGGCGACGGCCAAGGACGGACGGTGCGTGCCCTTTTGGTGTTGGCGGTGGTGGTGGTGGTGGGATAGTGGAAATTCTACAGACTCTAACGCTTTTACTTTGGTAAATGGACCAATAGATTTATCATCCCGGACGACAAGGACGACGCGATGGACTCGGACGAGTCGGAGGACGAAGAAACCATCAAGAACGACGTGGCCGCGCAGCTCGAGCGCATGGGGCTGAGCAAGTCGAGCGCTGACAAGAACAAAAACGGGACAGGAGGAGGTCCACGCAAGCGGGGACGCGACGGCACCGACGACGGTGGCGCTGTCGAGGCCGGCAAGGAGTTCCGCGCCAAGAAGGCCGGCGGCGACGTGAAGAAAAAGGGCAAGTTTGAGCCATACGCGTACATCCCGCTGGACCCCAAGCTCATGGCCAAGCGCAACAAGCGCAACGCCGTCGGCAAGTACAAATCGAACGTCGGCAAGCGGAAGAACAAGTAAGCCAGCAGACCAAGTTTGTTTTTGCACTCGATAACAATACAGAACTAGACAGCGAAGCCAGACTCTTGCTTAGCACTCGTAGATCTTCACCACGGTCTGCACATGGGAACGGCAGATCGGGCACCCGCTCGCGCCCTGCGCTTGCTTGGTCAGGCAGACAAAGCAGCCAGCGACGTGGCCGCACGGCACGCAGATAGCATCGCGCGGCGCGTCCATGCAGATCACGCACTCGCTGCGCTGCGACGACAGCGGCAACGGCTCGGCCGCGGACGCGGACAGTGGAGCCGGGGGCGCTGCCATCGCTGCGAGCGACGAGAGACACTGCTGCTCGTAGAACGACGTGGTCACGTCGCCACCATCGCTGATGAACGACGGCGCCGACGGCTCGTCACGCTGGCGCGGCGACGTAAAGACCCCGTTGAGGCTTGAGACGTGCGCTGGTGAGACGGTGATCGTGGCCGGGCCGAGTGGAGACAGCGGCGCGTGCTGGCCGACGCCTAACAGATCGTGGTCGTGGTCATGGCCGTGGTCGTCGTGGTCTTGGCGTTGTGGGGACGCAGCTAGACTCATCGCTGGCAACATCGACTCGACAAACACAATGGGTGTGGGCGCTACCGGCGCCCACTGCGAGACATTGAAACCGGGCGGCGGCGGCGGCGACGCCGGCAGCCTGGACACGAGCGCTGGCGCGTGGAGCGGCAGCGGCAGCCCGTGGTCCGAGCGCCGCAAAATGGAGATCCAGGCCTCGCGCTGCGCCGGGCTATCGGCGGCAAACTGCATGAGCTCTGTGTCGCCGTGCTGCTCGATCGCCTGCTGGTCTTGTGCCGCGCGAGAGAACCGCCGCGCCTTGGTCTTCTGCACCACCAGCGGGCGGTCCACGTGGAACATGTTGTGGCGGTCGAGCCACTTGCGCTTGGGCGACGACACGAGCGTGTGCGTGTCCGTCTTGAGCAGCACCACGCGCGCCGGGCGCACGTCGCCGCGGTCCTTGAACAGCGACAGCTCGACCACGCGGCGGTGCGCGTCGCACGCGAGCGCCACTGCCCAGCGCTTCTTCCACACGTGGAGGATCTTGATGGACGAATCGGCCTGCGCCGTCTTGACGGCCTTGACGTAGAGCCAGCCGCTGTGGATCCGCGCCTGCTGCGTGAGCACGTCCACCACGTCGCGGCTGCGGTGCCAGCGCGCCACGTCCAGCGCCGCGTGGCCGTGCGCATTGAGCGCAAACGCGTCCACGCCCGCGTGAACCATAAACTCCACCGCGCGCACCTGGTTGTTCGCGGCCGCCAAGTGGAGCGCCGTGTTGGCGTCGCGGTCACGCGACTGGAGCGTCATGTCGGCGCCAAACTCGAGCAGCATCTGCACCGTCGCGGCGCCGCTGCGCTCCGGGTGCTTATGCTCGGTCTCGCGCTTCTTGCACGCGGCCATGAGCGGCGTTGTGCCTTTGCGCGGGTGGAACTCGTTGAGCAGCTCAAGCGAGCTCGAGGCCGAGGCGGCGCGCACGAGCAGCTGCTTGACCAGCGCCGAGTCGTGGCGCTTGGCCGCCTTCCACAGTGCCTTGACATCCACCGCAGCCGTCGTCCTGGAGCTGCGCATGGTGAGTGGTTGTATGAGTCGGGGGAATTTAGCTCTGGCGAAGCGCGGTCTCTTGCGCTGGTGCGAGAACTCGTCGAGGACGACGTAGTTTCAGAGCGGTGGGTGCGTAGTGAACGAGGATTCTATGAATAGTTTCAGTATGTTGGACAAATGATGATATGAATTCCCACTAGATTACTGCTATAATATTGATTGCGCTCGTTTGTTGTCAGGTCAACCATCATTCCCACCAAGAGCTCATCTTGCCGAAATGGGTACTTATGGATGGTGTCACACACTGGACTCGACGATTGCTGGGTGATCTGGACATGGACCCACTCAGGGACCTCACAGGTCACCACAGACAGAACACTGTGCCAGTCAGTGGCTCAGCGTATGTTCTACTGTGGTCTTCTCCGGCCAAACCAGCCATCAACTTCGCGATGCGCGAGTCAACGGCGGCAGCCCGAGCAACGATCAAGTGCAGGCACGATCGGGATCTTTACCTCGCATGTACATTCGAACAGCTCTCAGCATACCACGATATCCTTCATATCAAAATGATGCGTCCTGTTATTTACAGTCGAATCTATGAAACACCACGACGAGATCTGAGGCCATCTCTCTCACTCTCCTCTCTCTATCGCGTGCGGGTCTACAGAACACTCCACTGGTTGCGCACGCGCACGGCGACGTGACGGACGAATCGCTTGCGGTCATCGAGGCATGCGGCCAACTGATTTAACACCGTGGTCTTATACGGGTGGATGAGCTCGTACGGGATGGTTGCGATCTTGGAGAGACACTCGAGTGCGTCGCGACGATCCAGCGCGCCATTTCTACAAGACAAGACCGATTTCAATCAGTCCCCAACCCTCTGTTAACCCAAACTCAGTGATTGTGTGAGCGAACTCACCCGTGCTGCGCTTGCTTCAAAAGACCTGGAAACACTTCCTTCAGGAACGGCTTCACACTTTCGAGCGACTCGAACAGCAGCGATCGAAACGTCGAGATGGCCGAGCTGCCGAGCTCGCGGTTATCCGTGTTGATCGCTTGAACCATGAGAGGGAAGATGCTGCCGAGATGTGGCATATACATGGCCTTAGGGGAGCTGGCAACCACGTGGGAGAATGCGACTAGCGCCGCAGTCGTAGTTCGTGCTCGGTCGGGAGACGAGTTCTGGTCACGAATAAACTGCAGCAGTGTCGGGACCACGAAGTCGAAAGTGCGCTGGCGGAACAAAAACTACGATATAGACACCTGTCAGCAAAGGAAGAGCAATGGCTCACCACGGCAATTAGGCGGAGGAACGTACCGTTATACTGGCACCGCACTTGCGGTTTAGCACGTCCGGGTACTCAGTCACCAACAGCTTGAAGCTCTTTGCCACTTCCATTTGGATCACAGGAGACAGCGACGCGTCGGTCGATGTGAGAAACTGGCATAGAAACTGTAGACACGTGGGCGCGTGCACCTTGTGGCCGCGAATGACCAGCGCCTTGGCGATCCACACGTAAATCTGGAGCGCCGCGATGCGCGTGTTGAGATCTTGGTGTTCGTCCACAATGATCTTGGAGAGCTTGTTTTCGAGCAGCAGCTTGATCAGCGCGTCGAACTCGTCGCCATCCGACATCTTGTTGATGATCGACGCGAGCGACTTGGCTGCCGAAAGCGCGGCCTCGTGGCAAATCTCCTCAATGCGATTGGTGTCGAATGCCGAGCCGCAAGCCGCCGACGCGCTCGCGATGGTTGCGCCAGATTGAGCGAGTTCGAGTAGGCGGTTGATCACTTGAGAGACGTGTGGAAGCACAACGTTGCGGTTCGCCGACTTGATCACAGCTGAAAACGCAGGAACAAGCTGGAGCGAAGCGGGGTGTGCCGCGGTCTCCATCTGGGCCTGCATCTGAAGGAACACAGCGATCGACTCATTGGCGAAACGCTGCTGCGTGGCTGGCGTCACATTTTGCATGACTGTTCTGAAGACTCTTGTGCACGCTGTCAAGATACTGGAATCAACTGGTGAGTTGGAACGAGCTGCTTCGCCGGCGGTGTTGGCCACCGCGTTTTGCAAGCGAAGCACGATCGGCGAGGCGGCGCCTTCGTCGCTCGCCTGAGCGACGCAAAACTCCATGCTGTCTTTTTCCTCGGCGTTCAGCTCTACGATCTTGGCCACGGCGTCAATGATGCACGCGACTTGGTACGCAGCACTGGCATCAAACACATGGCGGTCAGACAGGATGCACAAGTCGACGAGACGCACGACCGTCGGCTTGAAGATCGATGCCTGGCGACACAGCTCGGTGATTGCGAGCAGCACGTCCTGGAAAAACTCGTCGTGCGAGCGGTTCGACGAGGCCAGGATCTCTTGGATCGCAGAATCGCCCGCTGCCAGCGTGAGCACGTCCATCAGTTTGGCCAAACAAATCTCCATCACGAAGCTCGCGTACTGTTGCACTGTCAGCTTCCGACGGATGGTTGAGATGGCCTTGAGACTCGTCAGGCATTCATCGCGGACCTCCTTGCTGTTGTCGAGCAGCAAAAACTTAGTGAAGAGCTGCAAGAGCGCTTGAACCTGCGTTGTCTCGACAATCGGCGACGGCGGGTACGTGATCAAGTGGCTGAGCGCTTCGATCGCGAGGCGCTTGGACTTTGCGTTGACAGCATCCGTGTTATTGGTCTGGGCGAAGCTCTCGAGGAACTGCACGAGCGTATCGATCATCGTCTGTGCATGCGGCCGCATGGGCTGTGCCTCGGCCGACTGGTCAATTTCCTGGTCGATTGTGTTCACGAGCAGCAGCAGTCGAGCAAGTGCGGCCTCCACCTTGGAAGGCGATCCAAGACTGTCGGTAAACTGCTCTAGCAGCAGCGGGATTGAGTGTTCCAGCACGTGGCTGAACCCTGGGACTGATTCTTTTCCGATCGCTGCGAGCACTCCGCCGGCAGACACGCTCGCCAGCGAGTCGACAGCGTTACCTCGGAGATCGTCAGTCGCGCGCTTGGTGAGCTCGACGACAAACTTGTTCCAGGCGTAGGCGGCGCCACTGGCAGCCTTGGCCTTGGCCTGGCCGATGATTCCTGAAAAGCGCGAAATCCCGCGCAGCGACACTTCGATCACCTCTTTCTTCTCGCCCTTGATCACTTCGTGGTACAACGCCGTGGCGATCGCATGGAGATGCAGCAGCGTCACATTGATCGAGTAGCTCTCGCAGCACACCACCAGCGTCTCGATCGAGTCGAGTTTGGCTTCCACGACGGTCGACGACAGCTTCTCGAGCAAGAACGGCAGCACGTGGCGCGCCACGAGGTCCGACGCGGCGAACGCGCGGCGCAACGACGAGATGAGTTCCTCCGAGGTGATCCCGTACGGATCATTCGGTGGCGGCGTGAACGTGATCGGGAAATAGCACGACACCACGTCAAAGTACTGCTGCAAGATGGTCGTATCATACGCTTCAAACACGCTCGTCAGCGCGACCATGAGCTCGCGCGCGATCTTGAGGCACTGCAGCAGGTTCCGCGGGTCTTTTTCGCCTTCCATGCTGTTCAGAAACGCCTGGGCAAACCCGCAGCCCAGTTCGGGCTGGTTCACCAGCAGCTTGACGACGGGTGGCTGCGCGAGCGCGAGCTGCATGAGCGCGTAGCACTGCTTGCGCATGGCCTGGCCCAGCTGCGGCACGTGGAGCGCCTTGACGAGCTTCTGGACGAGCTCGACCGTGGTCATGGCGCTCGCAATCTTCTTGCTATGGTTCGACTCGAGCGCGAGCAGCGCCTGGAGACACGCGCTCGCGCTGGGAAAGTCGGCGAGCCGGTCCGAGAAAAAGTTCATGAGCAGCTGCACGGCCGCGGTCGTGAGCGGCAGCTCAGGCAGCCGCGTGAGCACCTCGGCGAGCAGCAGCGTGGCGCGCGCGCGGACCTTGTCGTCCGCGCTCGTGAGGAACGCGCCGAGCGACTGGATGAGCGACTCAACCGCCACCTTACGGTGGACCTGCATCACGACCGTGTTCAGGCTGGTCTTGTGCGCATTCTCGTCGTTCTCCGGGTCCACGAACGCGTCGATCGCTGGCTGGAGCGGCGCGTCCAGGTTGAACATCCTGCTGATCACCAATTGAGAGCCGGGTCTTGCTTGGTGTTGGTGCAATCAAATCGAAACAACTGGAAGAAAGGCTCGAGGACCTAATCTAGGACAACAAAATGCGAAGTAATATTTCCTGGAGAGTAAATTCTCGTTCGGATCCGAATCCTAAATGTTTTGGGAGCAGAACGAAATATCCAAAAATGGCTCTTGGTGAGCTCGTGGATCTCACTGCCCACTTCATGACGGCACGTGAAACTGCGAGGTGGACGAAATGGCGTGGCGACAGATCGGACACGTCTGGCGAGGCAGCTGCGCGACGCAGCTGCCGCAGTAGATGTGGCCGCACGGAATGAGCACGCGGTCGACCTTGTTCTCGAGGCAGATCGCGCACACGAGCGTCTCCTGGGCGTCCTTCTTCTCGCGCAGCGCGTCGTCGACCTGCGCCGTCGCGAGGCGCCGGCCTTCTTCGGCCTGGTCCAGGCGACGCTGCAGTCGCAGGTTCTCAGCAATCAGCTCGTCGAACGTCGAGTCCAGCGACAGATTGAGCTTGCCGAGAAGATCGTTCACGGCCGCGACGACGGTCACTGGCGTGACGCCACTTGGGATGACGCTCGTGGTGCCGCTGCTGCTACCTCGAGCAACCACTGACTGGGGCAGCGACGCGGTAGCTTTGAAAGCCATATCGGCAGCCCCTCCTTTCCTTTCCGCGAGACGAGCTACAAAGGACTCGCTGCGGTCTTGGACTTGACCTGGACGAGCGCGCGATTGCCCTCCGCGGGAGGACTTGAAACTGTAGATTGCAGTCGCCGGGAACCACTTGGTCTCAGCCTGACGAATGCGAACCTCAAACTGGTTCACGCCGGTCTCGGAGATTGCGTCTTCCATAATTTTCCCATAGCGGAGACCACCGTCGCGCTCAACTGCGACGACCTCCCCAATGAAAAAGGATCGCAATGGAGCCAACTCGACGCGCGCGAGATCGCTCTCGCACAACAGCTCTCCAAACGCCCCACGAAGCTTTTCCGTGATGAGCGCTGGGTCTTCTTCGATGTTGAGGAAATGCAGCAGCGGCTGGATGTCCGCGGCATCGCAGCTCAGCATAGACTCGATCGCTGAACAGTCTTGAACAGCGCCGCCGAGAAGTTGATTGACGCAGCCGCCAATTACTTGCGTCAGTCGCACTCCCTTGTTGGCTTTCAAAGTCTTCGTGGCTACGTAGATAACCTTGGATGCTGAGTCAACGAACGAAATGCTACCCGTGGCAACTGAGGCTTTGGTGACATCGACTTGACGTGGCGGGTGCCCCAGCTTGGCGATGAACCGCGATCGCAGAGTGTCCACAGCACGAACCTGATATGAGCCAAGAGCCAAAATTCGTCGGTGCAGATCTTCAAAGTCGATAATCGCACTGCCGGTAGCTTTCTGGTGCTGTGCGCTTATGAGAGTGCGCAAGCCGCTTCCAAACTGCTGCGACGCGAGCACTGCATTCATATGTTGAACACGCTGCGGTTGCTCGGGGTGGACAGCCAATTGCTGCGTCTCCAGCTCTTCCGAAACAACACAACTTATTCCGCTCACACCCAACGCATCACATCGTGTGGGGCTGACGCGAGGATGAACGATTTGAAGGTCCGCCAAGTCGACTCTCGCACAGATCCATGGCGCGTCGTTGTATGCCATGCGGGCGGCTTGGCGTATTGTAGACTCAGTTGACGGCAAGTAGAGATGCTGGAGCGTCTCCTTTGACAGCATCTTGTTCTGCTCCGACAAGCCGTCAGCCAGCAAGCTCACAATGCGTGTTACGCTGACAAGCTCGTTCAAGTTGAGCACATCATCGCCGCATTCAGTTGCGACTTCTCTCAAGAGAACGACGTAGTCTTGAACTTCGGGCGAATCCTTCGAGCCAAGGCTTCGAAACAGCGTGTCATACGCACCAAACGCGCGGGGTACTTCGAACATCAACGGCGCGAGGTTTTCTGTCAAGTGGAAATAAAGCCGATTGCCCTTCACCAGACTCGATCCGACAGGAACAAGGGGCAGATTCGTCAGACTTACTCGTTCCTCCGGCGCCATTTGGTCCCACTCTTCCTGGAGGTACTTGAACATACTTTGGAAAGCGTCCATGACAGGGGTGAAGAATAGCCAGGCTTCAGAGATGGATTCCCTCCCGCTTTCGACGACGTAGTGCAAGTGTTCGAGCACGGTGGATTTCGGCGGCGGCGACTGCAGGCCAAGTCTGCTCCATAACACTCGTGGAGGGAGCGCTGACGTTGTCAGAATTGGCATTCTCGAGAACACCAGAGACTGATCATCCGGTGTTGCGCAATCCGCATACGTGACCAACACAGTTCGGGAAGATAGCACACTTGACCTGCCACGACCAGCAAGGGAATTCTCGTACCGAACCGCTGGAACAAACTTGATCGTCCCAACACTCTCGAAAAAAAGTCGCGAGCGGTCGTACTTGTCGAAATTTTGGACGAAAAACTCGTGAAGAGCATTGATCACCGATTCGTCTTGAGCAGACAACGATGACCTGTTGGCGTACACTGCTTCCAAGCGTCTTGCACACTCGATAAACAGTTCACCTGTAATCTCCGAGCGTAAACCAATCTCAACCATGAGATTCAGCCATGCATCTGACGACTTCATTGGCTCGATGGGAAAGCTTCCCTGGACATCCGCGTATATCATTCGCAGCACTTTGTTGCGAGGATCCAAGAAAGTGTCTGCACAATTAAGGGCTCCATCATCACTAGCGAATAGCGGGGTTGACCGCAAAACTCCAACAACGACCGAGTCACCACGAAGGGATGGCCATTGCTCCTTGATCAGCTGTAGGATTGCGTCTCGTTGAGGGGGCAATAACTGATTGTAGAACGGAAGCAAGAAGAGGAGAAGCTTTCCGTAGCTCATGTCTTCAACCCCAAGATCCTTGTAAAATGCTGTCAGACGAGGATTTGGTTGCATGAAACGCTGCCTCGCGTTCGGAGGTAGGGGAATAGCGGTCAAATCGATCTCGACTGGGATCAAAAAGTGTTCTCCTTCGTCCAGCGCGCACGCAGCGCCACAAATATTGACGTAGATCGGAAGCCGCTTGAGCCTTTCTATGTGCATACGGTTGAAACCTCCATGGCGCCGGCTGTGCTCACTGAAATACTCCGCCAGTCGTGTCGCATCATCTGCAGCAAGTTCAGTCCACTTCAGCATTGCTTGCTCACTGGAGCATATCCCATCGACGATAGCAATCGCAGCATCTCGCGAAGATGGAACGATCTCCACTTCCTGGCCGCCCAAATACGCCAACTCAATGAGTGACACGTTGAGACGAGAAAGAAGCCCATGGAGCACTTCGCGAGAGAAAAACTCCACTTCTTCCTCGGCTCGGACTTCAATGCCAGCCAATTCATCAACTGGCTCGCCAGTTTGTTGGCTTTGATTAATCTCAACGCGGTCTGAAGAGCCAATGCGGATTGAATCCCCAACAGACCGAATTGCATCAGTTCCAGCAGTGTCCGAGGGGGGATCGATTGCTACGATGCCCGATTCGCGATCATGGTCGAGCGCTTCATCATTTTCTTCACACCTGGTGACATCTCCATCAATCGGCTGGGCTGGCTCGTCCTCTTCGTCCTTTGTCTCACCGTCCAGTTCAGGATCGCCAAAATTCACAATCTCTTCCCCGCTTTCCTCGCTGACCCGCCAATGTTCCAGACCATCTTCCCTGCTCCGTTGCTGTGTTGATAGTTCACGGAGCTTCTTCCGCTCAAGATCCAGCGCTGCAAGCCGTTCATCGTCTTGATGAGCAGCCTCGCTAGCAGCCAAATGGACGCGGGCACGAAGTTCTTGGTCAAAGGCACAACTCCAGATGCACACTGCTGCGTCAGGCTTTCCGCATGACAGAAGCCGCGAACCTTGAACAGGAATCAATGGCCATGCACCGAAATAGGCTAACGAGCGGCGTTCAAAGCGAACTTCGCTCCAAAATCGATGCATCCACAACTCAGAGATTTGGGCCTCAGCGGAATTTGGGGCCCAGTCAACAACTGGTTGGTTCTTCCATCCTGCTGGGAGCACCGTGTGAATGTTATCCGAGAGAGTCTTGATTGAGAACTGGCCAATTCCCATTTGGGAGACGAATCGCGCATCAGAGAAGAATGGCTGAAGCCGTTGGCGAGCTTCCAGCGACACGAAGGTATGAGCCATCGACATGAGCAACTGGATCTGATTGAAAGAACCAAGAACGTAGCGACCACGTTGGTTGGTTCCGAGATGGCCGACAGACCCATTCTCGAGGGGCAGCAAGGGGAGACCTTGGAACTCGCCCCACATCGCGTCTGTCTCTGCAGGTAACGGAAACGTCATGTCACTCAGACAGTACTCGAGTAGCGATAGACACACGCCGGCGTGAATATCTGTTGCCCGGACGTTTCGCAAAAAACGCCGCATCGTTCTCGGTGCAAGCGAGAAAACCCTCGATGGAACCAAGCGCTTGGCATCCTCTAAAATATCGTCCGGAATATCGAACGACGGGAAATGTAGCTGGGCAAACGACACCACCTTCGATAAAATACAAAAGTGTTAAGACTATCTCCAGCAACAGAAACGGATGGCTTTCGATACCTGCAAATCCATGCCCGCCACATCCACTACGTAGCCTCCATTCAACGATCTGAAGATTCCATCTGTGCACAAAAAGAATTCTTGCGTTTCAAGCTTTCGATAGAGCTGCGACTGGACCAAAACTGCGGCGAAATCGGAGGTCTGAGCATGCAGAGACAGTGTTAGATACTTATAGGCATGGATGGGGTGATCATTTTCAGCCTGCAACTGACCTTAACCTTGGATGGCCACACACGATAGAATGCCTTGGGGAATGAGCTTTCATATCTGCGCTTGGCGTTATGCAAAAGCTTCGAATAGGCTTCTAAAACACCGTCTTCAAGCAGCACGCGGTTCCAATGGGTCGAAATAGCTTGCTCGTCGTTGAGACCAGATCTTGCTGAGTTAAAGAGGACCAGACTGTCATGCAACTGCTTTTTGAAGCAGCCATTGATGTGGATAGGAAGCCCGATATCCTGGCTAGTCTTGACAATCTTGTGCAGCTTTCCGCGAAGCGGTGGCGCTGGATCACCGTCCCGGAACAGACGGCAAGCGACACTGACATATGGAATCGAATTCAGCACTTCGTGAACTGCTGATACCGCAAGGTCTCGACTTCTTCCTGCACCGACGATGTCGGAGAAGAGCCACATGTCCTTGTAGCGTTTATTTTCGACTTCAAGTTTGACGACAAACTCCATTTGGTTCTCTGGTGCAACAGGCGTCTTGAAAAAGCTCTGAAAGGAGAATTTCTTCTTCCAGTCATTGTTTTGCCGAGTTGACTTCCGCCGCCGTAGAGTATACTCTGGTGAGTCCAACGCAGCTTCTCCGTGCGTGTGGATCGCAAACTCAGACCCTTTGCCGACGCTCCACAACGAAACTCGGTAAACCGACTCGGTAAACACGAGACATTCTTCCAGCTGTGAGCGAACAAAGCTGACAAAATTTGTGGTAGTCTTCTCAGTCACTGCGTACGACGACAACGACGAGCCGAATTTTCTCCATGGAAAACGAAGAAGCGTACTTCGCGTTCCACTGCCAACATTGCTGGGGCACGACGGCAGTGTACAGAACGGCAAGAGCTGGTCAGGGTATCGCAAGAAATCTTCGCCCAAAATGTCATAGCGACGAGCCAAGCCTCTCGATGAGTTGCTTTCTTGTGATGTCGACGTAGAAAGATACTCCGTTGTAGGATCCAGTACGTAAAACCCATCGCCACTGAGAATCTGGAGACAATCCGAGAACGTGAATCCTGACAGAAACCCCGGTCTGGACATTTCCCCACCGAAAAGCCCATTTACATCATGAGTCGAGAGCACCATGTCGTGGATATGCACGCAAATCGCCTCTTCTTGGAGCACCTGGAATGACGGCTGGATAACTCGCTGCCCAGGATGTTTTCGATAGTCGACGAAGAAATCAACTTGCGATCCACCAAACTTTTCTGCAGCAAGCAGGATCTCAGAGAGGAACGCTTCAAACCAGCGATCACGCTTCGGTAAGATCTTCTTCAACAAACTAGCCGAAGGGCAAACCAGTTGAGTACTGGTGACCGATGTTTCAGCTAGACGAGAGTGAAGTGACTTTGCTCCAAGCGCAAGAGCAGTCTCCCGGGACACTTTCCGGTTCACAAAACGACATCCGCGACGAACCTCTGATGATTCGTTCCACTCCATGTCGTCGTACATGAGTTCACGAGCAGGTACGAGCCGGCCACTTTCGTCCAGAATGACGAAGCTGTTCAACGATTCGCTCGAAGAAATTGAGCTCGCAATCTGCTCAAAAAGCTTTAAACACGTCTTCTGTTCCGAATGGCTCAGCACATCGTTGGTTTGAGATAGGGATCTGAGCGCCAGCACATAATCCATCGAATCAAACTGCTCTTTGAGGCCAAATTCGATAAGCAAGGAGCGCGGAACCAGAACGTCTGGAGGGGCAGCGAAGAGAAGCGGCTCGAAGTCGACATCCGAATCCACCGCTACTTGCTGCATCCTGACAAAACATTTCCCTGTCCACACCCACGGAGCTGGCCCGAGAGGTGCGCGCAGCCACTCAATCACATCAGGGTCGCCCGTTGAGAGTATTTCGTCGAGCATTTGATAGATCCGCTGCGTTTCCAGAATCGCCAACTTGAAGTCTGGTGACGTGAAATCGTTTCGGCCAGACGAAGAAACAGTTTCTCCGATTGCAGCCAGTTGCGCCGCGACTATTTTCACGTCGACTGGTTGTTTCCACCCAAACCCTTCGATTAGAACGTCAGAGCGGAGTTGGCCGAACAAAATGTTGGTAGAGAGGGAGCAATTCCACTGCAAGTTTTAAACGCAAGCAAATGTCAGCACACAACCATTAGTCACGTATCCGATGCAATAACTTACTGCATCATTTTCGGGCCGTGTAGTTTCCGCTGAGGCAAACCTCTTGCCCGAAATCTCGAAGGATGGCCAGGGCATAAACGGTTTCATCTGGGCGTCGTGAACTGGTAGCCATTTCGTCTCTCGCAGGCTCGTCACAATCCCATCGATAGATAAACGCGCATGATGTCCATCGGCCCGATCGCTCGAGAAATCTGATGCCAGGTCATCGAATGACCGGTTTACGACTTTGAGCAAGCTCAAAGCTTTCTTCCACGCTTCTTCAACGGATCCACTGCTCGTGGCCAATGCCTCAACCGAGTGCGCACTCTCCACGATTGCATGACAGGATAAACTATCGCGCAATCCAAGTGATCTTAGGATGGCGATCATCTCGGAACTACCGAAAGACTCGTGGGGCAAACTGTTCGGACCAACCAGCTCACCCAGATCGCGGTTGTTGGGGTCGTATAAATCGGAAATCCTTCGGAGAGTCATCTTCTGTGAAAGAACGACAGGCAGATCCTTTAACGCGTCCCGGAATTGTGGATTTTGGCGCTGATGGAAAGGAAGCTCTAACAACGCGTTTTGGACAACTGATATGATCAACTCGGTCTGGGTGCCTTGACTGACCAAAATTGGCAGGTACGGGAAGACGTGCTCGAGCAGGATTTGCGTCGATGACCATTCTTCGACGCCTGCACTCCTCAAGAATTCGCGTGTAGAACTTTTTCGTGGAGCTAGGAAAAATTTCGGCCCGAGCACACGTAGGTCCGAATTTTCGCCTGGAAGATAGGAACCACTCTGAATCGAGCGAAAAACTGGCTTGCTTTCACGAATTCCGGTCACTTCGTTGTGCATACGAAAAACAGGAAGGTCACGAAGTAGCGCCAGGTTTGAGTCGGTGATGTCTTCAATCTTGCCGCTTGCCACAAAGTTTGCAATGACATCGAGTTCGAGTTCGTTGAGACGACCGAACAATGCTTGCACGGTAAATTTGGCGCTGTCGCGAGACAGGCGGGTTGACAAAGCCGACAGGAACCCCTCAACACTCAACGGGAATAGCAGTTTCGCGTCGATCATCCACGTTACGGTCTGCGGTCCATTCACGAACGTCGAATCAATCGTTGCAACCCCCAACTTGCTCAAAACCGATGGGATTGTCTCCATCATTTCGGTCGGTACAGGAAATCTCGGGTGCGGAATGAGAGCCATCTTCGAGGTCTCGCCAGCGTGTACAAGAATCTTCTGTTCTTCTCCATTCGCGAGAATCACAGGGAGAAGCGGCCATTGTCGATGCGTTTGTTCAATGTTCTTGGTATCTCCATCAGTGTCGCCATCTTCCAATGCAAGCTCGACATACCTCCACCATGAGAGAAGCCAGTCTGAGGATGGGTGGTGACTTTGAACATTTGGCTCCCACAAGTGCACCTCTCGATCAGAACGCTTCCAGTCAGCCGGAAGAATCTTGGGTAGAAACCACTTTGACATGACTGAGAACTTCATCTGAAACAGATTGCTGTGCTGGAAAAGACTCGGCATGGATTCGAACAGAGACTTTGACTGATAGCCCACAAGCCAGTCGCAGAAATGTGGAAGAAGCTGAGACTCCAACTCATTGACGAAGAAGAGAGAGTCTGCGAGATCGACTGGATCGTTGTGTGGCACGTCGAAAACCAAAAATGGTTTGAACGCTCCACTAAGGCTAGGCACGATTGGCAACTTATTCAACTCCGCATGCGCAGATGTGTCACGGCCGTCAGACAAGCAAAACTCAATCACCTTGGTAGTTTTGGTCGTCTCGAGCGACGGGAGAAAACGACCTGAGCGGACGAGCTTCCGAAAAAATGTTGGAGAAAACGTTCCGTGAACGGCATCAAGCTCCACCATGATTTGGCGTAGTGAATCTGGAACTCGAACGGTATCGGTAAACACGCTGTTGAGCGCACCTTCGAGGGCTTCCCAACCTTCAACGCTCTCGTCTACCAGCACGGCAGAACCTGGGGCGATGGGTTTACCTGGATTATGAAGAGCCGATGGACTGATCGACAGCACAGGCTTGTCTCTCGCAATTATGAAAAAGGCTCGAACGAGAT
Organism: Pythium dissimile; assembly: GCA_023336445.1. Classification (NCBI taxonomy): domain Eukaryota; phylum Oomycota; class Peronosporomycetes; order Pythiales; family Pythiaceae; genus Pythium; species Pythium dissimile. The sequence goes on along the minus strand of JAADWZ010000107.1, from coordinate 13,628 downwards.
CACTCCAAGGCTGTGGAGGAATTGTTACTGGAAACAAGGAGACATAGGTGGTAAGCGCGTGTCTTCCACAGTGGTTCTTCGCCTCCAATAAAAATGCCACGTATGCAGGAGCGACTGCATCTCGAAGCAAGCTCTCATTCCATTCTGAGCGCAGCTTGCCATCACCCGATAAATCATCGCCATGCCAAATATCGCGACGATTTGAAGACAACTCGAAGTATCCGTTGATGTGCACCGGTAGTCCTGTCCGAACCGGGAGTGGAAGAAAGCAAAACGCACGGCCATCGACCGGGTGACCTTGGAGTCGAGCGGCAATCCCAACCCAGGGTATCAATTTGAGACTCGCGTTTTCTGGCGCGCATGCCATCTCTCGGGCACGGCCACCACCAATCTGGTTACGAACGAGAAATTCGTCGGTTCGAGCCGCCCAGACATCTGCTCCGTCTTGGGCCACAAGAGCCGTATGCATCGATTGGAATATTTTCGCCAAGTTCTGACGTTCTCGAGTCTTGATGTGAAGAGTCTGGGTGACTGAAGGCAAGTCTGCCACAGGCGTCCGAGCGAGTCGAGAGTAAAATGCTGCCTTGGATGCTGTTGAAGAGTCCCCGCCGGCTCTGTCCAGCCTGCTTTCACCACCGGCAATAAAGCGGTCGATTTGGCGCCAAGACTCTCCGCGTTCACTCGCTGGTACCTCAGCGCAATAAAGGAGCACTGGTGGGTCCTCTTTGTTCGCCTGCAGCAATACCTCGACAGTTCGGACATTCCGCAAAAAGATCATCGCGTCCGCGACTGTTGCTCTGAAGCTCTCCAACAGCTCAAACATGTCTTGCTTCCGGTAGGCGCGCTGCTTGATCTCGCTCGCGCTAGCAATACCCTCGTGTCTCAGAGGGAAGCGAAAGAGCGAACCATGAAAGTGCGACGTCAAGTCACACCCAAACAGCTTAAACGGCTCGAACTGATCGGGGAATTGGTGAGGCAAGCTCGAGTTCACAAAGCGTACTCTGACACCAGGATTCGCAGGTGTGACCGGCAGATGCGTTGCATGCGGATCAAACATCACTGCAGTTCCACACACGACGATGAATATCTCGCGCTAAAGATGAAACAAGAGTCCACATACCTAAGGAGTTGGCCGAAACGATCGATGGTAAATCGGTGAAGTGATAAACTGAGTTGAAGCCAAGTCCAAATCGACCAGTTGTCGACACCTTCTGCAGCTTCCCTCCTTGTCCGATCCGCGCGAGACTGATGAAGTCGCTATCTTGGAATTCGGCGTCATTGTACTGCAAGAACGGACGTGTGAAGTTGTTAAAAATGATCCATAGAGTCATGTGGCTTCAAACTTACGCAATATAGAGCTGGCCCTTGCCATTTAGCCATCGCTGGGCTGAGCAGAGACGAAGAACCGAACGTGACATCGCTGTACATCAGGCACACTTTCGTCGCCCCTGCATCGTCTGCGTTTTGAATGAGCTCGCTGATGATGTGCGGGCCGTCTGGGTACTGTTCGAGAATGTGCGAAATACGCTTCGTGAGAGCTTCAGTTTGGCCAAAAGCCTCTAAATCCCCGCTCAAGGTGAACAGAGAATCGCTTTGATTCGCATGGAGCAAGAGACTTCTAAGAGACTTGGCGCCAATCTTTGCCGCGACTTCGTTCGAAATCTTGGGGTGGATCAGTTCGACCGTGCCAAGGTTGATATCACGTTTGTCGAGCCACGGTGCATCATCGAAAGAGAGATTTACCGAGCGCACTAGGATACTGTTTGTGTCGGGCGCAAAAAGGTCGTGGTCTGCATGATGGGATAAGGAATCGCTGATCAACTGAACCAATCCGATAGCAGCAATGAGCTCGTCATTTGAGAGTGGATGCCGACTCTCTTCCTTTCCAGGCGACTTGGGAGCCTGACACTTCGAGTGCATTAATCCCAATGCACCCACGTAGTCCAGCGTGCCGAATCGTTCTCGTACGCCCACTGCTTTCAGAAATGGTCGGAAATGGACCATCTCACTTGAGACGCCGAACAAGTACGGCTCGGCATTGACAACTGTGGTCAATGCAACGCGATGAGGTGCAACAAAACCGCTTCCAACCCAAATGAAATCGACATCTCCGCTGAGCAAGGAGAGCACATGCTCTCGCTGCTCAATGCTTGGTCCATTCTCGAAGAAACGCGAAAGCATCTTGTAGATCTCGTAGACAGCCGACCACGCACTTTCACTTGGGTGGGAGTTGATCTTATTTTGTTTGCTCTTGATTGCAACTGCTCTCAACTGCCTCGCGACGTCCTCAACAGCGATGGGGTGATTCCACGTGAAGAGTTGTCTGAGAGCGGCAGAGTGGATGGAACGTCCAAGAATGTGATACTCCGACGAGCACAAAGATTGATCCTTCGGCAAGCGTACGCATTCAGGTCGAGCGACGACGATACGAATATCTTCACAATGGCGTGGAAGCGATGGATGCAGCTGGTGAGACACTGGAGCCCAGTCAATCACATTCATCTTAGCGATGAAATCGTTGATCTCGTTGCGTTCCAAGGCGATTTGTTCGATCTCCGCTTGCTCCAAGTTCGCCCGCTGACGCTCATCACTCTGTGCGCTGGCATCTCCAACCAAAGTTCGCCACAGTTTCAGACTTGGCGTCTTCATTTTCTTTTTCTTCGCTCTTGGGTCACCCACAGTCATATTCACGAGTTGGTCTACGTGCGAGTCCACATATTTGAAGAATTCGACTGCACGAGATTGTAGAGCCGTCACAACCGGTTCGAGCCCATCTTGACTGAGATCACATTGCATGACTCTCGTTTGCTCGGCTTCAATCGAGCACGCGAGGCTAAGAACCGATCGCCTCGTCAGTTGCCGCTGCAAACCAATCGAGCGCAAAACTGAGAGTGGCTGCGGTTCTTGCAGCTCTCTGGCGGGAAAGAAGGTATCGTCCATGATGTTGCTGAACTCGTCGATGTCAGGATCGTACAGGTCGATGATTCGCTTTAAGTCACCGTTGATCGCAGGGAACATAGGCGTCGTCTCGACCAGCCGAGCCAAATCACCTTCTGGGTCCTCCGAGAGTAGTAGACTCAGCTCTCGAAGCAGCTGACGGATAAGTCCAGTCCTCGTGTCCTTTGGCATCTTGTCGAGTCTTGGAATGAGAGAATTCGCAAAGAACTTGGCTTTCGTGACGGACTTGATGGATAAGCGAGTGAGTGCGTCAATAGCTGCTCGATCGAGATCTCCGACGCTGACGAAGTGCTCGTCCAGAAACGGCCACTTAACTCCTGGACAAATCGATCTTGTCGATCGTGCTGCTGAAGAATTGAGCGCTACGTAAACTGGCGAATGTTCAGTCAGCAGTGCCTCGTCGTCGCTTTCGTTAGTCCACCTCACATCCAGGTCGGAGACGCGCTCATTTGGGACAACGCCATCGAAGATCGGCAGCTTGTGAAGCACCATTCTCTGCGTATAGTCCAGTTCATTCACTGAATCGTCCAGCAGAAATTCCCTCAGCTTCTTTCGCTCTTGGCTCGAGACGCTGTGAAATAACTTCTTCACTTCGAATTCTGGAGCTTCACAAATTCTTGCCAGGCATGAAAGCACACCACCTGGCGTTGGCTGGTGAACGTAATTCCAAATGTCAGAGTGCGGCTGAACGACGACAAACAGGTTCTTCAGCAGCACTGGGACCCTCAACTTCGTGAGAGCGGCGAGGCAGCTAGGCGGGAGAAGCTCAGCGCTCACGACTCCGGATACTGGACTGAGCAACCACAACTCGCCAGACTCTGTAGGCAATATTGGCCACTTGTCCTGAAAACTCTGAAGTTGACTTGAGGGCCCCAAATATCGCCACAAGAGCCGAATCCACTCTTCGTCAAAATTCGAATACGTTGGCTCGTGAGACCTCCATTCAACAGACGACTGCCCCCTCCATTCGCGAGGAAACACCAGGGATAGGAGATCCTCGAAATCTTCAATTGTGATCGAACGAATGTTGACAAACCGTCTCGCATTATTTGATGACAGTAACTTGAGCGCTTGGGACGGAATTGCGCTGATATCCACCAGCTGAGCTTGTGCGCGTGACAGCAGACGACGTTCATCCTCAGTTGGCATGAAATGAGTTACTTGGTTTGACGCGCGTACTTCACTGATATGAGCAGGCGGATTCGGATTTGAGATCAGCCAGTTCAATGCATTCTCGACATCCCCGTTTCCGGTACTTTGGAGAGCATGGAGAGACTGAGATCGGGAAAAGCCCATAGAGCACAGATGGAGGAGAGACGCTTCGTGTTCATCGTCAGCAGGTTTGCGATACGTGCCCAGTGAGTCATCGCACAGCGGCAGGAGTTTGACACCATCGAGTTCAACGAGCGACGCTTCGTCTAAGTCTCGAAACATAAATGACAATAGACTTTTGATCGCGTCGCAATTTCCAGCATGCCGGGAACTTCGCAGTCGGTACTGAGAGCGGAGATCCTTTGACGAAAGGAATCTTGAAGTAGCGCGCGACCGAACTAGCGCATTCTCCGCGGCTTCGCTAAGTGTCGTAACGACTGGGACATCATCTTCCAGTAGCCAACGGATGAAATCCTCGTAGTCGTCTAAACTCCTCTTCACGATAAGGGCATCTGCAGGCGCAACCCAGATGCCTCCGCTTGCAGTGGAATACAGACACGACTGGATCTTGATGAGTTCGAAGACTGCGTTGGTTAAAGTATCCCACGGCTCTGGGGAAACTCCGCTTGGCAACAAGGTCGCATGAAGGTGCGGCGGCAAAAGCGTTTGGTCGGTGAGATGAAGCAACGCCCGAGCATAACATGGAGCGATAACATGCTCCAACAATGCCTTGTTCCACATGGCTCGTACCAAACCAGCCCCACTGAGACCTTCCCCGAACCAAATGTCGCGTCTGTTTGACGACAATTCGAAATAACCATTTACCTGTTGTCACAATAATCCAGCGTGTCAAACTCCACATACAGAACATAACGCAGCGACAGTACTCACGTGGACGGGCAAATAGGTGTGAGTTGGGAGCGGCAAGAAACAAAAGGCAAGTCCCTGTTCCGCTGCACTCGAGTCTTGATTGGATGGCAATCGAGCAGCAATACCACCCCATGGAACGAGGCGCTGATCTGCATTGGCTAGGTCATTTGCCATCATCGAGCATTTCCCACCACCTAACTGGTTTGCAACAAAGTACCGAGCCAGACCCACTGAGCAATTTGGCTTTGTGATGGCGATATCAATCTGATAATCGCACACTTGGCCTTATGAATGAAATAATTAGTCACAGCACCAAATCCATGATCACATCACTGACAATACGCACCTTCTGAATCAAATCGACGGCTACCGTTGGCCATGGATCCTGTGAGAGATCTCTTCGATCGGAGTTCGTCCGTTGCATTCGTTACAGAAGCCTCACATACCAGGCTTGGGGCTGACTGGTCTTCATCCCATTTCAGTAGTTTGATGCAGGTTACGTTTCGGAGAAAGAGCAGAACTAAGTGTATCGATGCAGCGAACTCTTCCAGCATCTGTATCATGTGAGTCGGCGTCTGTTCCCGGTTAGAAAGTCGGCTAACTTTCGCTTGCTCAGTGGAGCGCAGAGCTAGGCGGAAGATTGTCCCCTAAATCCAAGAATGTCTTCAAGTTGTGCCCTACCTTCCAATAATGGCAACGAAAACTCCCACTTACTTTATACGACCCGTTGAAGTCACACCCAAAGCCACGAAACGGCGCAACTTGAGCCGGAAAATCATTCACGATTCCGGGGTGGGACACGAAATCGACGATTTTACCTGGATTACTTGGATTTACGTTGGGCAAGTGGCATGCCTAAAGTAAAGCGCGTCAGCCTCCAGCAAAACCGCGGATCAGTTTGAAGTCAAAAGCTACCTGTGGGTCGAAAAAAACCAGGTGGGAACCGCTAACGAACGCGGGTAAATCTGTGAGGTGATACACTAGGAAGAGAAAATGCAACTTGTTAGCCCCTTCACGACTGCGGTCGACAATCTTTCAGTTCTTTGGCACCTGAATTAAAGCCAACTCCAAATCTCCCGGTCTTCCAACCCTTCGAATCGTCCTTCTTTAAAGAATCGCCAATGCGCTAATACATGAAACAATAGAGAGTCAATCACCACACTCGGGCACACACGAACGCTCGCTACAGCATTCGCACCTGGATGGACTCGAAATCAGCGTCTGTGAATGTGGCATCGTTGTGCACAACAAGAGCAGGGCCTAGCTCCGGGAAATTACTATGAGTACGCGCAGCAGCACGTGCAATCTTGCAACCATCACACCTTGGAAAGGAGACATTTTCTCGTACGCAAGACCATCCACGGGATGCTGCCGGAGGTCTAGACAGAAGGTCACCTTTGTCGCGCCGGCATCATCGGCATTCTGAACCAGTTCCTTGAAGATCGAAGTACCCTCTGCATGAACGCGCTTCACATCAGTACTAGATTCAATCCATTCACAGTGGCACCTAGTGCCTTCCACTGACCAGGATAATTTCGCAATATCTCTCGAATGCGGACCGTCAAGTCGATTTTCTGGCCGAAATCGTCGCCAAAATATACCCGTTTATCACCCATAGTGGGTGAACGAGGACCAAACGACGCGCGGCCACCTCCTAACTCGATCCACCGCACCTTCGCCACCCAGTTGTCGCTTGTGCGTCGCTGGCGCCGCTTCTAGCGTTCAAGATTTCCCTTTCCTCGATTTCGTTCCGCTCCCCGCAAGATTACGAAGTTGGATGGGATGAATACTTCACCTTCTTGTGAGAGGGAGAGAGAGAGAAACCCAACGGGTAATGTGGCTTTAATGGAGTTTGATCCCAATGAGGGAAAATTCCCTCGTTTTGGGTCCTGATCGACCAAATGAGTATTATTGGCGGATTTAGCTTTTATGCCGGACCCTGAACGAGGTGAAAAGGTTACAAATCAGGGTTACAAAAATAGTGGATCGGAGTTACGCGGAGTGGCAGAATAAGAAAATTGACACTATTGGGAGCCATTCGTGATGCTGGGCACTCGGCAAGAGCAAAGTAAACGTGCCAATTTATCCCTTCTAGTCCCGCGGACGTAAACGAGTTTTTGTCGAATTATGAAAAAGAAATCCAATCTGTGTAGATTGATGCGGGCTTTCAACTGCAGAATAGTTTGCTGTGTGATTCGCAATAGTTTTGAGATATAAGGAATTCGTGGTCTCGTTTTTATGCATCGATGTTTTTTGTGAACCATCCTAAGTATTGAAAGACAAAGATGTTCCCGTCGTCCTGGCGCGCGCAGCTCGCTGTGAGGCCGCCAGGCCGAGCCCCGACCGAGCATCGCGACGGCGGCCTCGGTGCAAAAGTAGTGAGTTTTAGTTTGAAATTGGTTCAAAGCGAGGTCTAGCCAGCCCATGTCTACTACTCTGTGATAATCAATTCGCAGCTGGTACGTCGTTATCTTCGATTTGTCCCATTTTAGTGACGAATTTGTCCGCGGTTTACGGGTTCGTGGTTGGCCATAAAGGTCAAGGGGCACTACGAATCGAGGTACGAAATAAACCTCAACCTTGACACTACGAATAGAGGTGTCAAGGTTGAGGTTTATTTCGTCCCAACTTGGCGTCAACCTCAAGGTTGAGGCTGAAGTTTAGGCAAGCCAAATCTGGCAGTCAACCCTGATTATCACCAATCAAAAGTGGTTTGAACTACTTGGTACTCCAGTACGTGGTCAGCTCTAACTGTATCACGCTGTACAATAGGTGAAATTTCAGCTTCAAACCATGCGTGTCAATCTTGGCTTCGCGATCAAACGGCTCTCCGCACGTTCAGGTCCACTGAAGCTGCCGACCTTGTGCCCGACTTACACCTCCAACACCCTGAGCGCCAAATCGACCGACGAGCACGAGCCAACGAGTAGCCAAGTGATACCGACTCATGCGGTGGCAAATCGAGTAGAACGGCTCATACCAGACGCGGCTCTGTGAACCAAAACAAGCGACAAGCGCCGCGCGGGCAAAACAAACCGCGTCCAGTGCAACGGCGCGCGCCTGAAGCAGCGCCGCTCACTGACGTCTACCTCGCGAGCGTCGAGGGCAAGACACGCCACGAGGATCCGATCCATCACTTCAAGATCGTGTGCAATACGTCGTGGCGTGTGAGAACCAACTGGAACGTCAGCGCGAGATGGTGGAAGCTCGTCGCGACATCGAGGACACTGTAGGTCCTCTTTTTGAGATGAAGCCTCAGCGTGTTCGCGCATATTGTCAGTGCATTCGACTTGTTCCAAAGCCTGAGTTCTAGGAACGTCGCAGGAAGACTTCAACGGAGTCGAAATGGCCAGTTCAGTTTTTGCCTCAAGTGTAAGCGAATGATTCAGTACCGACCTGGGGGGAACGCTGTCGTGGAGCACATGAAGAACAAGCAACGGGATCTTTTGGAGAGCTTTGCGTTGCCGTGTCCAAGAAGAAGAAGAAGAAGAAGAAGAGACGAAAAACGTCCGAGGGCTTCGAGAGCGCCAAAGGTCGTCGTGATCTCAGTGCTGAAGAGAAACGCAAAGTCAACAAGGTACTGGCAAGTGGTTTGCTCGCCGCATGAGACCATGTCGATTGTTGAAGACAGCGAATTGCAAAAACTGTGCAATCCCCTCGGCAAATTTGGCGGGTTCAACATTGATCTTCCAGGTCGGACTTAGATCTGCATCCTCATCAACGCTGAAGCTCATGATTTGCGCTCTGAATGAAGCGGCACCTGGCCGACCATTGCAACTACAACTCCCTAACCACCGACATTTGGACTGATCGTGCTGCGCGGAGTTATATGAGCCTCACACTCTAGTATGTCGACACCAAGTTTGTGCCCCACAAAAAGCTGCTCGGGGTTGTCCATTTTCCGGCAGGCACGGTGGTGATAGCATTGGCATAAAGCTTGACGGAATGCTTGATGACTGGCATCTACACAAGGACAAGTGTGTGGTGTTGGTTCGTGACAGAACCGGAAATGCGATCAAGGGCATGAAGAGTATGTCATGCATTGCGCACTCTCTTCAACTCGTCCTCGCTGGCGCGATTATGCGCGCACGCAAACCGGCCAGAAAGAGGCAAAACTCTACTCGCCGTGGCGGAAAAAAGAAGGCACAAGCGCGTCCAAGACGCACGGGTTTGGAAGTGGTCAGCCGCAGCCATTCTGCCGATGATCGCAGAGAGCAACGAGGTAGAGCACAGCGTGACGTGGTCCAGCCTGACGAAGCGTAGCACTCTGAACCAGACGCAGAGAATGAAGGCCAAGGAGTCAAGGATTCGGAAACGGACAACGATGACGACGTTGCGGATGACGCATTGATTACCAGGCAATCCGGCAGGTCCGTGAAGTCGCTCCGAACGAAGTGGACGACCACGTCCGCCAAAACGCGTCCTTCGCTACAAACGAGCCCTCGATACGATTAGAGCGAGAGTGGCGAGATCTCGTCGTGTGGCTACTTACTTCCACCGATCTCCGAAGGCAAAGTATCGGCTGGCACGACTCCGACACGCAAGGTAAAGAAGCGGCTCACTGTGATTCTATACTGTCCAACAAGATAGAGCAGCACCCATGCTATGCTTGCTCGATTCGAAGAGATCAGGAACGATGTTGAAGCGTTTTCGCTCATCTCGCGACGACCGCAGGTATGATTGAATGTGAACATGCAGTGCTCACAGAGCCGTTGAGCCGTGGAGATTGGTTCTACGTCCGATACCTGTGCAAGCTCCTTGAATCCTTCGCAAGTGTAACCCAGCGACTTCGTGGTGAGGAGTACCCGATCTTTATCCTTGTATTCCCGTACCTGCGGATGATTAAGGAGTATCTTCAATAAAGATATATTCAAGAACGACTACGCAGTAGTGCAAGCTGAGCTGTTCGCAGATCAAGTTCTTGTCAATATGGAGCGCGTGCGAGAGGCGCTGCTCGAGAGTTCACAACAAGATTCAGCGGTTGGTCCGGGACCTGATGTGGATCCCTTTGCTAGACCCGAGACTTGCCGACATGAAGTATTTGCGTCAAGACGAGATGGAGCAGGCCCGAGACTGTCTTGTTGACGCTATGATCAAGATCGAGGAGGCGGAGGAGGTGGAAGAGTGGGCAAAGAGCGCAGCTCCGTCGACCCCAGTTGACACACAGACCCGTCCAGCATTCTTCTCGCCACCTTTCCAACAGCCGTCAGTGATCGACATGTTTGACGCATTTCTCTAGAGCACGAAGGACACCGCGCCTTCAGCGACCGCCGAGCCAAACTTCGTTTAAGATCGTTTTACGGCCTGCCAGGCAGAAACCTACAGCTATCTCAACATGGCCAGGACAGCCAAACCAGCGCAACCTCCACTGACCTGGTGGCGAGAAAACTCGCGGCGCTTTTCTATTCTAAGCAAGCTTGCCTAGAAGTGGTTGGGTTGTGTAGCCACATCGGTCCCATCCGAGCGTGCCTTCTCAACGGAAGGAGCATAGTGACGGTGAAGCGTACAGCGCTGGCACCCAAATTGTGGGGGATCTGGTAACCCTTGCCCAAAACGAACAAATCGACGAACATGGCGAGTGACTTGCCCACTGTATATTGCGCGAAGCGCATCAACATTCGATTGTCATCTAGGCGGCGACGGCGGCGACAACGAATAACGCGTCTAAGTCGAAGTTGTTGAGCAAGTTCTCGCGCGCTTCCTTCTCGAGCAGACCGATTACTTTGGTGTCTCGCGCGGTGAGAGCGATATCGATCGGGTCGAACAGGAGTGCGAGCAATCCTGTCAATGCACGCCTTCTGACCAGAATGTAACTTGAACGTCACCATCGTGGCGCCATCGGAGGACTCCGCATCCTCGCGCGCAAGAAGAAACCAGTGCTCTTTGTCGACAGAGGGTCGTGTGGTTCCACGTGTCGCCCACAGCTCTTGGATGGTACTTGTCACTCGCGTGAACAACGCCCGATTGTGAGCCAACACCAACTCCAGCCGTTCTAACACCTCTTGCCGATGGCGCATCACAAGATCGAGGACTGCTCACTCGTGTCGAACTGTCGCAGCCTCCATCCGAGCGTCCATACGCACTCGTTTGTTCTCCATTTGCCCGTTCACCGATTAAAACTGATCGCAGTTGCTCCTATCATTTTATCACTTGATAATACTGGCTGACCAAACTGGCTTCTAATTTCTGGCCGGATCTTATACTCTTGAAGCCAGGAAAGTGCTTCATAAATGCTCGCAATACGTTCTTTGTACGATTTATCAGCAGGGATCATTGAACGTTTAGAATCTATATTAAATAAACTCGAATTAATTGATTTTTCATCTGTATTATCAAGAGCGCCTCGCAATAATTCATACATCCGTGTCCATGATATTTTCTTCTCAATGTCAGCATCCCTTTCGTCCTCTCGCTTTGGCTGAACCTGTAAAGGATTATCTAATGTCTGGAATCGATATGTCTCAATCGGGTTACCGTCAGTACTTAGTATTTTTAGGTTGCTTTTAGAATTTGTGCAACTAATGCTGATAGATGGGCTTTACACGCGGTTCATCTGACTTTGGATAGGATCTAAGTGCTTCAAACGAGTCTGTTATGCGTCTATCATCGATCTTGGCGCGGCTGGTAATTTATTCGTAAGTTCTCTTGCAATCTATTCTTTCAATCGGGTTTGAATCCGCACGAGCACCGTTTCTCATATGGACATAGCCATGTGCACTTACGAAGTAGTATTCATAAGTTCGTCATCTTTATCTATTGGTTTGTATAGCCGAGACGCCAATTCAGGATGATAATCGTACAGCTTTTGTAGTCGATCTGATGTTCGCTTAAACTAATCTGCTGTAATGATCATCGGCTTCGAACATCGATACCACCCTCCCCATAATGGTATCGATAGATCCGTCACTACTTGAATCAAACATACCAAGCCGTATTTGTTCAATATCTCCAACCTCACTCATAGCATCCACATATTCGCTGTCGGCAATATCTGACGTTGAATCATTGACATCGCCAATATCAGACATCAAATCTCCTGCTGGATGCTGGGGTTGAAAAAACACATGTCTGAGTTCCAGCACTGACTCCCTCAGTTTGCGAGCTCATATCAATCTTTCGACCACTTACATTCATAATCCTGTTCTTCTCCTCATCATCAGACCATAGCCTCAGAATATGCTTGTCTTTTCACACTGTCGAAAGCGAGATCGCGTTCGATATTTTTGAGAAGATCTTGGCGCTTGCGCTCCCGCTGAGGAAACATGGCTTATGTTTTTAGAGCGAAAAGAGAGCATAATTTTTTGTAATAATAGTAATTTAATGACAAAGTATCAGACCTTGCCATGTAAGAGGTTAGTATATATTTTCTACCAAAATCCTGCCATCGTACGTGGATGGCAAATTTGATATCTCTGATCAACGATTTTGAAATAGTATCCTTTAAACCTTATGAAAATTCATGTTGAAGATCGATTCACTCTATCTGATAAATGTCGATCTGGGAGTATATTCAGTATTGACCTGTTTTCTCCGCCGTTCTGAATCAGTTGATACTTCAGCAATCAACATGGTTAATTAGATCCAATTTCTGATTGAGGACCGAATTTTCTTGCTCTATCTCACCACAGAGAGCGGAATATTTCTTTACCTTCTGTCGACGGGCGATCAAATGAGAGGGGGGTCTCTCAATTGATTTTTTGTGTACAATCTCTTAACCCTATTCATGCAAAACGTATGACTGACTTCGGGAGACAGTTCCTGATTGTGCTCAAGCTCTTTTCAATCACTTGACCTTCCATTTCATTTGGAGTCACTTTAATTGCGAAGTGTTCAGTCTCGTTATAGTTATCAATGAGATTGTTCAAGAGCGTTTAGTAGCGATAGTGGGATGCTATTATTTACCCTCATAATTTGCTGTTTAATGTTCAATTGAAACGCTCGATTTTACCCATGGTGTTGTGGTCGCCGGCTTCATTATTGAAATGCTCAATCTTCTGATCCTTGATGAATCGCTGAATGGTGCTGTTCAAAAATACTTTTCCATTGTCGGACGGTATGACATCTACCTTGTTGCCGTTTATTAAGTGTTTTAGTGCTTTGAGGGCTGACTCAGCTTTCTTATTTGGTAGAAGCTTCGCGTAGCCAACGCGTGAATTGATGTTAATGGCTGTGAATATGGACTTGTTTCGAACGAAAGCCAAGTCGATTTGCCAACTATTTGGATTGTTGGAAGTGATCTTGAATAGAACTAAACGTTTCTTATTTTCACCAAATCGTTGGAGAGATATTTGTTTGAGTATTAATCAACTACATCTTTGTATTTTATTGATGAATCCAATACCTTCACTTTTTCATACAACTGTTTAGGACCCAGAAGCTCTCTCCTTGGGTTGTTGTAAAGAAGGGAGATAGCCTTGTCTTTCTTCGACATCCTATGTATAATAAGAAGTATATTCCTTTGCTAGAGTCGCCCGATTATTACTTTGGTTGGGTCGCAAGTATATCTGGCGGCTTTGCCTTCAGGTAAATAGGTTATTACAAGTCTAAGGCTAAGGTATTGATACCATCACTGATAACCTTTCGCTTATCATACCAATAAGACAACCCATTCTTCGTCTGCTGATACGTAATGATGCTCTGTGTAGACT
>JAADWZ010000106.1:0-72493 GCA_023336445.1 Pythium dissimile | reverse complement strand
CCCCCCCCCCCCCCTCCCATGGCTCGCACGATCGCCCGTTTTTTGTGTGTGACGAGTGGTAAGTGGACGGGTTGTGGCCGCTGCAAGCGATGAGCGAGCGAGCGAGACAGGCTCCACCCACGACAGCGAGACTCTCAGTCCGCCAAAGCTTCCCTCCACCACCACCACCCCCAACAGCGTAGCGTAGTAGAACAAATCCCCCGGTACCAGTAACGTAGCGTTTTCCCTTCCAGCGCGACTGGAACACAAAAGACCGTTTTGTATGCCTAGCTTTCTCGCACTCGCTCGCCTCTGCTTACCATCTTGATCCATGCAGAACAAAAAAGAAGAAAAAAAAAACTTCCAAATCACTCAAACATAACCTGCCACTTCTTTTTTTTGTGATTTGGCCGGATATAAGTTTACTCGTCCGTGACGCAGCCTTCCGAGGCCGACTTGACGTTCTTGATAAACTTGTACAGCGTGCCGCGCGTGGCCTTGAGCGGCGGCGGGCTCCACGCGCGCTTGCGCCGCTCCCACTCGTCGTCGCTCACGCCCTCCAGGTCGATGCGGTTCTTCTCGGCGTCCACGACGATCGTGTCGCCGTCCTGCACGAACGCGATGGGCCCGCCGACCTGCGCCTCGGGCGTGATGTGGCCGATGATAAAGCCGTGCGAGCCGCCCGAGAAGCGGCCGTCCGTGAGCATGGCCACGTCCGCGCCCAGCCCGGCGCCCATGATGGCCGACGTCGGGGTCACTACAAGTATTCACACACAATTATAATTCCGTTAGCCACAAATCGGAGAACTCATAAAAAATAAAATAGACGTACGCATCTCAGGCATGCCCGGGCCGCCCTTGGGGCCTTCATACCGGATGATCACGACGCTGCCCTTGGTGATCTCGCCGCGCTCGAGCGCCGGCAGCATGTCCTCTTCGCAGTCAAACACCTTGGCCGTGCCCTTGAAGTAGAGCCCTTCCTTACCCGTGATCTTGGCAACGGACCCCTCGGGCGCCAGGTCGCCGCGAAGGATGCGCAGGTGGCCGCTGCTCTTGAGCGGACGCTCGATCGAGTGGATGATCGTGTGGTTGTCGCTGAGCTCCGGCACGTCCTCGATGTTCTGCGCGAGCGTCTTGCCCGTGACCGTGAGGCAGTCGCCGTCAATCACGCCCTTCTTGAGCAAGTACTTGAGCACGGCCGGCGTGCCGCCGATGCGGTGGACGTCCTCCATCACGTACTTGCCGCTGGGCTTGAGGTCGGCGAGGAACGGCACGCGCTCGCTAATCTCTTCAAAGTCATCGATCGAGAGCGGAATGCCCGCGGCGCGCGCCATGGCGATCAGGTGGAGCACGGCGTTGGTCGAGCCGCCGAGCGCCATGGTCACCGCGATCGCGTTGTCAAAGGCCTGGCGGCTCAAGATGTCGCGCGGCTTGATGTCGCGCTCCAGCAGCACGCGCATGGCCTTGCCGGCGTCCAGGCACTCGCGGCGCTTCTCGGGCGAATCGGCCGGCGCGCTCGACGAGAACGGCAGCGAGAGCCCGAGCGTCTCGATCGCCGTCGCCATCGTGTTGGCCGTGTACATGCCCCCGCAGGCACCCGCGCCGGGGCACGAGTTGCGCACAATGTCCTGGCGCTCCTCTTCCGTGATGCGCTTGGCGATGTACTCGCCGTAGCTCTGGAACGCCGAGATAATGTCGAGCGTCTCTCCTTTCTTCGAGCAGCCCGCGCGGATCGTACCGCCGTAGACCATGAGCGCGGGGCGGTTCACGCGCGCCATCGCGATCACACAGCCGGGCATGTTCTTGTCGCAGCCCGGGATGCAAATGTTGCCATCGTACCACTGGCCGCCCATGACGGTCTCAATCGAGTCGGCGATGAGGTCGCGCGACTGGAGACTAAAGCTCATGCCGTCCGTGCCCATGCTGATGCCATCGCTGACGCCGATCGTGTTGAAGCGCAGCCCTTTCATGCCGGCGGCCTCGACGCCTTGCTTGACGTCAGCGGCCAAGTCCAGCAAATGCATATTGCACGGATTGCCCTCCCACCACATGCTCGCGATGCCCACTTGGGCCTTGCTCATGTCTTCCTCAGTGAAGCCCGTGCCGTAGAGCATGGCCTGCGACGCGCCCTGCGCCTTAGGCTGCGTGATGCGCGCGCTCACGCGGTTGATCTGGACGCCGCCGTCCCCGTCGCCGGTCGCGGCGGCAGCGAAGCCGCGGCGCAGCACCGCGTGCTGTCTCAGGCTGGCGGCCGTGGGCTTCTGGATGGCGCGGAGCATACTGCTGGCGGAACAGCGAGCAAATCGTAGAGTGAGCGAAAAGCGAGGAGCGAGGAGCTTGAGCGGGCGCCAGCGGAGGAAGCCGTGAGGAATGCGCGTGTGGAGGGATCTGCCCAGCTACAGGAGCTGATCGGATCACCGGCACAGGATGTTTGGACAAACCGATACGGCTGGCGATCCTGAGGAGCTACGAATGTGTGTGATTGGTCGAAATCGGGTAGAGTGCAATTCAATTCTGAATTGACGAGGGATACTCCACCTTGAAGTGCGCACAAAGGGACGAACGAGAGTAACCACCCTGTGTAACCCGGGCTGGAATGGAAAATGGGAAAACACATCAATGACGACCAGGTAGTCATCACTAGAAGCCTCCGGTGGTCTAAATGTAGCCATTTGGCGGAAACGTGGCATTCGCCGCGAGGATGAAAGTGGACGAATATGACGTGCGCGCCGTGGAAGCGCGACTGGCGGCGATGGCGGCGAAGCGCCAGCAGCGAACGAGTGGGCAGACGATGCAGGTCGCCACTTGGGAGCACGCGCGGCTCAACGGGCGTCCATCGATGGTTGTGGGCGATTTCGAACTGAGCGCGGCCGATTCGTCGGCGAGCGAGTCGGAGGACGACGGAGACGCGAGCACAAGCTCAGACGAGGCGCTCACGTGGTACACAGCTGGCAAGAATAAGTGTGTGGCGCAGAAGAAGGCGAGGCTGAAGGATAGTCTGGACCTGTCCATGTCCGCGTCGATCGCATTTGCTGTGGACACAATGCCTAGTGTGAAACAGCCACAGAAGCGGCCAAGTGACCAGTGCGGTGGCGACAACAAACCCACTACTGAGAGCATTCACGTGACGAAGGCTACGAGTTCGGCTATGGATTTAATTCCGATCAAGTGTGGTGATATCGCGGAGAATCCGTTCACAGGGACGCTCGTTCAGCGCCGCCGGGAGCTGGAAAAGCGGCTGGAGCGGCAGAACGAGACGGTGAGTCCAGCGAGCCAGCGTCTACTGCCTGAGCGACAAGTTCGACCATCTCCAAGCCCACTTCATGTGACTGTACACGCTCATGCTATCCCCACTGTAGCCGTGAGTCGCATTCCTAAGCCCATTGGTGAACACACTAGTGCTACGGCACTGCATCTGGAGCAATCCAGTTCTGCACCAGGTCGAACTAGCGCTGGTGAGAAGCACGAGGCGAAGCTCTCTCATATAGCGCAGCCGCACAGTCAGGCGTCGAGAAGTCAATTTGAAAATCATATCCGTTCTAGAGCCCCAAACGTCACGCAGGTCAATGAGGTCTCACGCGGCCCCGCTCCGGGGTTCCAGCCATCTGCAGTGCTTGCAAAAACTCAGCTAGCGGTGGCCACAGAAAAGAATCAAGCAAGACTCTCGTTCATTGGAGCGCCAGTGGCAATCGTCGGGGCAGCAGCACCACCACCTATGCCACAGGTAGCGCCATCAGCTCGTATTCAACCCATATCAGTCGCAGAAACTGCTCAAAAAGCCAAGAAGACAGCAATTGCCACCACCATCAGGGAAGGAGGGGGCTCGGTAGCAGCGACTGCCACACTCGGATACGCGCGGTCGACGCCGGCGTCAAATCAGACCACAACAGCACCTTCTCACCAAGACATAGACGCCACAAATCTGACAAAGCTGAGCGAGCCGCAGGATTGTGCCGACGATCTCATCGACGACTTGCTCAGCGCGGAGGAGCTGCGTCTGCGCGAGTCGCTGGACAAATTGAGCAACCGACTGAGCTCACTCACCTCAGCTCGTGCGGCGCTTCCTCGAAACCCGAAATTCACATCCAATCAACTGGCTGCAAGCGAACCACTCAGGAAAGCAGACGAGAGCAAGACGCTCCGAGCGGCTTCGTACGGCGGCGGCGCCCACGCGCGATTGCACCAGCAATCCTCGCCGACGACACGAAACTCTCACGCCAAACGAGTAGAGCTGTCTGGCGGCGTCCACAAAGCTCGTGTGCGGACTGGAGGGGCGACTACGCAGGAAACCGCCACGACCACTCGAGTGGACGCCGACGGCAAGCACAAGATCGTGGTCAAGCGGGACTTGGCGCACTTGTTGTTCTGAACAGTTCACACTAGGCTGTCAACGGATTCGACACATTCAATACATTGTGCCAAACTTTGTCGAGTTTCGTCTTGATTCGGACGGTGCTATTTTTCCATTCAGTCTCACTACGATAGCTGCCCACAGTCGTCGATCGAGACTTCATTGTGCGGCTGCGGACGGTTGTTCCGCTTTGGGTTAACTTCCACGTTCTGCATCTTGTCGACCACCTCCAGCCCGTCGATCACCTCACCAAACACGACGTGCTTGTTGTCGAGGTTGGTGAGGCCAGCACGCGTCGTGATGAAGAACTGTTCCAGTACAGCAAATAAATGGTCAATCAATCGCCAGTTGACCATGCAGACCATTATTCACACAAAACAATAGCAACGCACCTGCGCGCTGTTGCGGTTGGGTCCGTTGTTGGCCATCGACAGCAAGCCAACATCATTATGTGGGAGAAACATCTCGTCCTTGAATTTTCCCCACATGTCGCCGTGTGGTGTGCCCTTGTAGATGCTCACCCCGCCAGTACCGTCACCCACGGTGTAATCACCGCCTTGCACCATGAAATCCTTGATGATCCGGTGGAACTTGGAGCCTTTAAAGTGCAGGTTCTTGCCCTACAAACACCACACACAAATACACGACCGCGTTAGCCCAATCAAGTACAATAAAACAAACCACCCTCTACAGGGGAACGTACCTTCTCCCCCGTGCACAGGCATCGGAAATTGTCGGCCGCGAGCGGCACTTTGTCGCTTAGTAGTCGCATCACCACCCGACCGACGCGCGAGCCGCCAATAGAAATGTCCATAAATACTGTCGGATGGCTCGCATTGGTCAACGACGTGGTCTTCCTCGACGCCAGCGGCAGCCCAGCGCTTGGGTTGAGGTATTTCTCCTTTAGTTTGGTCACCATCTCGTCCTCTCGCCCTTTGAAGCGCTCGAGCGTGGCGTCCACCGTGTCGAGCTTGCCCGGGTTGTGCTTTGTGTAGAATTCCACGAGCCACGCGCGGTGAGTTAATGATAACGCCGCAATGTCGTCTTGTTTCGCCTCTTTCTTTGCTGCTGGTAGACTCGACGGAACGGCCGACGCCGCGTCGCCTCGCAGAGCGCGTGCAGCCTGCCACGCGGTACGCGACGCATCCCGAAATGACTTGGACGGCGAATTCTCGAGCGAGACGCCGCTCGAGACCGTCGACGGCCGCACGTCGTAACCTTGCCGCTGGAGCTTGTCGGCCAGACTGGAAAGCTGACCGTCGGCCGCGGCTTTGTCATCGTCCTCATCGTCCGTTGCGTGGAACGTTCCCAGCGCAATTGCCTGCTCTTCCTTGCGCAGTTCCAGCTTCTGCTGGCGCCACGAACGGCGCGAGCGGTCGCGGAACGATGCGGCGCCGGCGGGGGACAACGTTGAAGTGGCTGACGCTGCTCGCTTGCTCCGCGCGTCCAGCACGAGCTGCTCGAGCGACGAGAGAATCGGGTCGTCGCGCAGCTGCTTGGTCTCCAGCCATCGGTCTCTGGATCGCACCTTGAATGCCTGGCCTTGCGCGAGACACTCGGTGACGAAAGGAGCGATTTTGGTTGACTGGTTGGCCTCGGCTTTGGCGCCGGATTGCTCGCGCTGGGGGGCGTCCCACTGCACGACAAGCACACCATTCGATAGCGCAAAGCGTCAGCTTTCTCACTGACTAGGCTCATTTATCCAGCATTTTGCATACGCACGTCGAAAAGCTTGAACGGCCGCGGCTTATCCTCGGTGCCCATGGCGGTGGTCGCCATTCTGGTCTGGCTGCCGTCTTCCTCAAGTTTCCCGTTTTTGACTCGGATCAAGAAGACCCAAGATAGAGCGCGTACCGGTCCCAAACCGGTATTTCATAATCTGCCACTTTCCATTGGCCAATATTTGCGAACGCATTACAATTGGCTATAAATGATTCCAATTCCTCCCAGCCAGCGATTCCAGCTCCGCTCCCTAAAGACCTCTAGCCTGGTAATACAGTAACAGGCATTTCCTCTTTCCCAAGTGTGTTGAAAAATGCCGTTCGAGAAGCCTGTCGTCGTTGACTGCCGTGGCCACCTGGTCGGCCGTCTTGCCTCGCTCGTCGCCAAGGAGCTGCTCCAGGGCCAGCACGTCGTGGCTGTCCGCTGCGAGGCGCTCGAGATCTCGGGCTCGCGTACGTAAAAAATCTCTTCCGTTTGGTGCGCTAACCCCCGCTGTGTGATGGAACTGGGCGAGCAGAACGGCTTTCGTATGTGAGGACGGGTTTTCTTCCGACGGTCCCACCCCTTTTCAGGTTCTCGTGTCGGCCGCGGTGGCGAGTATATCGGCTGCAGTATACGAGTCAATGCGAGGCGCGTCTCTTTGGCTCTGGCAATCGCTTGGAGTTTCTTTATTGAGACGAGAAAGTGAGATTCAGAGAAGCGCCTGTGCGAGGCGAGTGTCGCAGTTGAGCTCGGCGCCGCGGCCTCGCAGATCTCTGCCGAGCTGGAGGCCTGTCGGGCCTGTCCAAACATGCTAAAGTCGCTGCGTGCAGACACCCTGTGATGACCTCGCCCTGTCGGGTGACGCCCTGGCTGGCGGTCCTGTTGTCCACAACAGGCGCCAAAGGGGCGTCCCCCTAGTGGGGGCGAGTGAGCAGTTGTGTGTCATGTCGTCTGGTCAACGTCAAACGGGGGGTTCACAAGGATGATCAACATGCTCACGTGTGTGGGATCCTTCGCTCCAAATGACAGACGTGCGCAACAAGGTCAAGTTCTTGCAGTTCCTGAACAAGCGTACGGCCACCAACCCGAAGAAGGGTCCGGTGCACTACCGTGCCCCGTCGCGTATGCTCTGGCGCACGATCCGTGGCATGTTGCCGCACAAGACGGCCCGTGGCGCCGCCGCGCTCCAGCGCCTCAAGGTATGCTCTAGCTTTAGGGATCGTCTATGCAAGTGTACAGTACTTAACCAGGCTCCTTCTTGTGCAATAGGTCTTCGACGGTATCCCGTCGCCGTACGACAAGCAGAAGCGCCTTGTGGTGCCGGACGCGCTCCGCGTGATCCGCCTCAAGGCCAACCGTCGCTTCACGGTCCTCGGCCGTCTGGCGTCGGAGGTCGGCTGGAAGCACGGCGAGCTTGTCGCTCGTCTTGAGGCCAAGCGCAAGGTCAAGTCGGAGGCTTACTACAAGAAGAAGCTCGCCCAGACCAAGCGTGTCAACGAGGCGACCGCCAAGGTCTTCACGGAGAACGCCAACCTCAAGCCGACGCTCGCCGCCTTCGGCCACGCGTAAGCAGTTTCGCCCTTGGGCAGGCTATGTTGGAAGCAAACGCTGCGGACTTTCATCCACGCGACTTGTTGCCTCGTCAGATGATCCACAATAAAGAGGAAAGCTCATCTCACACGGTGGTTCCATTCGTTTTCTCCTTGCTTGTCGGATTTGTTTTGTTCTTCTGTATCTACAAAACGCCACACTCTATGAAAGCTGTACGCTGCCATGTTGCCTCCTCCCTCATACTACGACATCAACGTTGGGAACGGATACGGGAAGCTTCGCTTACAGTCCGTAGAAAGGGTCGGACGGGTCACCAGCCGGCTGGTGCTGCTGCTGCCCGAACGGAGCCGCTTGAATCTGCAGCATTTGGCCTGGGCCGGCCAGACTGCCTTGACCACCACCACCGAAGCCGCCCTGAGCAGCACCACCACCGTACCCGCCCATTCCACCGCCCATAGTGCCGCCCATTCCGCCGCCCATATTCCCACCCATGCCGCCACTCATACCATAGCCGCCACCCATACCGTAACCTTGCTGCTGCTGAGGAGCTTGCTGCTGGGCGCCCAGTCCGTACGGTGTCAACTGCGACATGCCCGCGTTGTACTGGTTCGCCATGCCGCCTGCATTTTGGTTCGCGTAGCCCATTGTCTGCTGCTGTTGCTGCTGCATCGGATTGCCTTGAAACGACATGGTGTTCTGGGTGGTCTGACTCGCGTAGTTGCTCATCGGACCAGAGCCACCAACATTCATACCGTTGAACATGCTGTTGCCTCCGCCGTTGGATAGCGGCGCGGGGGCGAGGGCATTCGAAGTGGTAGGAAGACTCGACATCAGCCCACCAGTGTCCAACAGGCCGGATGAGGAAGCAGGAGCCTACATACCACACCAAAACGTTAGCTCAAGTGAATCAATCAACACAGCATCCATTCCCAATCTATCTCACATACCTGAGCGGGCGGAATTTCAAGCAGATCACCTCCGCCTCCGCCATCGTCCTTGTCAGTCGCACGACGTGATCGAGACGTCGACTTCTTCGCTGCTCGTCGTCGAGACGAGAACGTTTCAGCGCGGTCACCACCGTTCTCACTACCGCGGCTGGCAGCACCGCCAGAGCTACTGCGGTCAAGGGTCGTACTAGTCTGCGTCCGTCGGGATCCAAGATGGAACGGATCGTCAGAGTACGGCTCCGGCTTGACATGGGCACCACCAGACTCTTCCTTCTTCGGAGGGACATATTCTTCCGCGAGCATCTTGTTGACAGCAGTCATGCCCGAGGTCTGCTCGCGCTTGGCCTCGGCAGCACGGATAACCTCCGAGTATCCAGCCGCGGCACCAGCCGAAACGCTTTTGACAGAGTTCTCGGCAGAGAATATCTTGTCGCGTTCAGTGATGACGACCTTGAGCATATCCTGGATCTTCTCGCACACCATGTCGAACTGGCTGTTGTTCAGCGCAGTCTCCCAAAGCAGCGGCGCGACCGCGGGGATGATCAGCTTGGCCATGAATTCAGGACCCAAGTGCTTGCCGAGGTTGTCGTAACAGCCCAGGATGCACATGAGCACTGCAGGGGACTTATCGGCTTGCAGCGTCTGGGCGAGCGTCGGCAGCACACTCTCGACCAGCAAGTCCTTGTCAAATACATGAAACGACTTGGCCAACCAGAGCAATGCGTTCACTCGCACCGACATCTGCGGCGGCGACAAGATGAGCTTGTTCACTCGAGGAAGAATGACCTGCTTCAAGATACGGTACTCAAAGAGACTGGCCTGGTCGACGATCTTGTTGAGCACAGTGTCAAGAATCTCTGGAACGGTGCTGTCTAGCGCACGGCATAACATGGGGACGATGTGGTCTCGAATGTAGCCTTCCTCAGCCTTTGGTACGAGGATTTCGAGCTCCGATACAAACATGAGCATACACTGTACCGGCTCCGTAATGGCGAGCAGTCCGATCATCATGGGTGCAATGTGGCTCGAGAATGTGATCTTGTCCACCTTGGCGACGATCTTGAGCAGAGGTGTGATCACGAACGGAGCCACGGCCTTGTTGATGACGACCGACTGGAGGCCCGGGATTACCATGTCGCGCAGCACACGGGGTGAGAAGCCGTCGATTTCGGCAGGCAGACCATTCAAAAACTTAGCCTGCGCCGCGGGATCCTGCTCCACCAGACTCTGCAGTGATCGGAGCGTCTTGATCGGTCCAGAGTCGAAAAACTGGGACGACAGGAACGCGCGCGCCTCGGGCCGCTGCGTGGGCTGCATCGCCAGCAGCGAGCG
Organism: Pythium dissimile; assembly: GCA_023336445.1. NCBI lineage: Eukaryota > Oomycota > Peronosporomycetes > Pythiales > Pythiaceae > Pythium > Pythium dissimile. The sequence continues at coordinate 62,629 of JAADWZ010000106.1, read as the reverse complement.
GATCGTGTTTTGCATCGCGACGGGCACCGAGGGCGGGAACGTGATCGGATGCATCGAATTCACCTTGTAACTGTAGGTCATTTTATTGCCATCGCGCACATCCAGCACCGGATTTCGCCCGCCGTCGGCTCGTGGGGGCACAAACAGCTCAAAGATCAGCAACCCGAGTGAGAACATATCGGCGCTGCTGGAAAACTGGCGAGGCTCTGTAACGAGTTCCGGCGCGCAATACTCGAGCGGCGGCTCCCATGAGCCTTCCCACCGTCCCGTAGTTGGGTTCTTCGTGCCGGTCGAGGCGTCAAACGAGTAGTATTCGCTGCGCGACTGCTGGCCGGGCTCCACGACGCGGCAAAAGCCCATACCGCCAAGCTTCCACTCGCCTTTGGGCGTGATAAATACGCTGTGCGGACCCAGACTCAGATGCACGCGGCGGCCTTCGCGGTGGAGAAAGCTGAGCGCTTCGCCAATGTGCATGAGTCCGCACGCGAGCTCAAACTCGGTGAGCCCAATGTCCAGCACTTCGGGCGTGATGTTGACAATGTTGGTGAAGTTCTTGCAGGCGTTCGCGAGCGAGCAGGTGACGCGCTCGGTGACAAAGCTGAGCGAGCGGCGGCTTTCTTCAAACACTTCCTCAACTTTGAGCACGTGCGGGTGGCGCAGCAGCCGCAGCGTCTTCATTTCGTGGCGCATCACCTCGAGATAGCGGTCCTGCTCGTCTTTTTTCTTGAGCTTCTTGAGGTCTTCCTTGTCGAATACGAACACACTGACTTCGAGACCGGTCTTGCGCGACACAGCGGGGAAGATCTTCCAACCGAGCTCGTGGCCGCCCGAGGCCGTGCAGTCCTTAGGCGTCTCATAGTGCTTGTTGAACTCCTCGCCCAGCACGCCCTGGACCGCGCCCGAGACCGCCTTCTCGACGGCGCTGGATAGACGGTTGAACATGGATAATTAGCGCCTGCGGCTGGGGGGTCGTTGTAGTGGAAGGAGCAGCCAGGAGTAGGGCGCCTTGGTGCTGGGATCGGCTTGGGTGGGTCGGGAGTCTCTCCTTCCCGAACGTTTCCGCGGAGTCTAAGGTCCCTTGTCAGAGGGAGGCGCCCTGTATTGAGAGTGCAAGGACACTTAAAAGAGTTGGCTGCGAAAGTCAAAACCTTGGGGAGACGAATAAAACCTCAAGGCGAACTTGAGCGATTGGAAGCGACTGCGCTACGTCAGTAGATCATGGAGGGCTAACCCTCAACCTGGAAGTTGGAACACACTCCGGGTGCTGGAACTTTCAGGACCTGCAGCATATTTTGCAGGCAGGGAGTCGTATAGTAATATGAACATGGCACGGTTATCAAGCGGGTTCCCATGCTGAAGCAAGCAAAGACAACGAAGGAAGGTGCTTGTTTGCGGCCGTTGCGCCAATTCTGGCCTGCTATCGCATCTACAGTGGCAGTTGAGACCGTCATTCCTAAAGATTGCGTTGTCGTGGGAAAGTGCCTCTCAGTCCACGGTGGAAAGAACACAGGGTCCCTCCACATACAACTCCAATACAGTAATCGCCACCAAGGCGCTTCATCTTATCTCAAGAATGTTTCGTGGGCTTGTGTGTGCTCGGAGCGGCGCTCTACGAGCACCTGGCCTCCGCGAGGCCGGTGCGCTCACCCAGTTCCAGTCGCGCGCAGTGACCGCACGCGCGCCCGTGCAGGAGTCGCGTCCACCGATCCCTGCGTTCACGTTCGAAACAGCGACATTCAAAGTGCGCGCAGCTGAAGATGCGTGGAACACGCGCGACCCCAAGCGCGTGGCGCAGGCGTACACCGTGGACAGCGCGTGGCGCAACCGGTCCGAGTTTGTGAACGGTCGCGATGAGATCGAGGCATTTCTCACGCGCAAGTGGGCCAACGAGACCGAGTACCGTCTCATCAAGGAGCTCTTCGCGTTCAACGGCAACCGGATCGCCGTGCGCTTTGCCTACGAATGGTGCGATGGCACGCAGTGGTTCCGCTCGTATGGCAATGAGAACTGGGAGTTCGACGATCTGGGCTACATGGCGAAGCGCTATGCATCGATCAACGACGTCTCTATCGACGAGAGCAAGCGCAAGTTCCTGTGGCCCCAAGGACGCCGTCCTATCGACCACCCAGGCCTGAGCGAGCTGGGTCTGTGATGATGAGGCTGGTGATGGTCATCAAGTCGGACGGTCCGACTCATTGGAGGACAAAACAGTTTAAATCACGTTCGATCAGTTTTGTACACCCCACTTCTGAGTTCTCGCCCGTCTGTTTCTTCTCTTAGATCGAAACACTCGTACCAATCACGCTTGGCCTGGTGCGTTGCCACTCGTTGATTGGTCTAAACCTGATCGACCAGTCATTCTTCTCCACGAAACAGTGACGGACGCCCATGTCGCAGGCCATTCTCAGCCAGCCAAGGCTGGGTTTTTGGGTGAGCGGTCGAATGGGTGATCCAAAAGCTGGTGGTTTTCAGTCCACCACCTCACCTAGATTTGTCACCACGAAGGCAATTCGCGGTCAGTGGGTTGTATAGGTCAACACAAGCAGCGAACGCCACTTGAAATTGCCATCACCAGGTGCAACGCTCGCCGCCATCACCCGCTGGAGTTACAGTAATCACCCGACAATCGCGAACCACCTTGCGGACCCGAAGCGGTTAGACCAGACCAAACCCAGTACCCCCCCCCCTCCAACATGGCGACACTGTACCGAGGTGGCTCGCCGTCGCGCTTCGCGTTCGCGCAGACCCACTACTCGACCACCAGTGTCGTCTCTTCGAGCGACGGCGCCGGCGTCCAGCAGCAGGTGCGCTACAGTGCGTACACCGTCGAAGGCCACAACGTACCCCTGCCGCCGCCGCCGCGCGTCACCAACGGGTTCATGGGCATGAATGGTCTAACCGCGCCCATGCCGCCGCCAGGCGCGTCGCTCGGCCTCTCGTCGGGCAAGCAGCTCTACGGCAACACCAAGACCACGGCCATGTACCCGCAAGGACTCACCGGCTCGCCGCTGTATATGAACCCACTACTGCCCAAGACGTACCCTCCGCAGCCGAATGAGATGCTGTTTGTGTCGCCCGGCATGCCCACGCCCGTGGAGCTTTCGATCTACGAGATGAAGCAGCCAACGGGCTTGCTCCACGTGACCATCGGCAACCAGACCGTGGAATTCCTGGACGGCGTCGCCAACATGCCGCAGAAGCGGTAACCGCGCGGTACTCGCCTAGGTTGAGCAATCGTCCGTTTCCCGCCATACACGCCAATTCCATATCCAGAAATCCTCACACACACACACAAATAGACCGAAGAAGCAGCAGAAGTCGTCTCTAGACATGAAGTGAGACGAGCCATGCCCAAGACCCGTTGGATTGTATGCGTCGAGTGCGCTACCGATACGATTCGATGGGCTCCTGTGTCGCGCGTCCCTGCTTCGTATTCCTGCAGTGATCCATCAAGTCATCCACCGCCAGCTAGTATCGGCGTGCCTGCCTGTCATCTCCCCACGTAACACGTTTTTCTTCCCGTTTTCTTGTCGATATTGGCTCGGACGACACGTCCCGCTTTCGTATCCCAGGCGGCTGACTGCTGCGTTTTCTTCCTTCGCTTTCATCTCTTCCCGTTTGCATCGATTTTTTTTCCATCCATTTCGACTTCGCCATCGGTCCACTGGTCCGCTTTGATCTACTCGCACCGTCACTAGTCTTTTAGTTTTGGTCATATTACGCTTCTGTATCTCTATCCATACGAATTTCGCTGATAAACTACTCCATTTGCAATTGCGTCCACAGGCAGACTGGAGCTTACTGCTTATCTTCGACGTTGTTCTCTAGAGGCCCACTCCTCACAAGTCGCGCCGCGATTGTGGGCCAGTTTTGCACGAGTGTTCCAACGGGAGCCTCTTCGTCCAGGATCAGGATGCCCTCCGAATGATCGGCCAGACCGAGCTCCGCCTCGGAGCAGATCATTCCTTGGGACAACTCTCCGCGCAGCTTCGACTTTTTGATCTTCAGGTGCTTCCTATAGTACCGTCCAAGTAATTGCACATTTAGCTGCAACTCACGCAGCCATGAAACAGGAGCTTCATGACGTACACATCTCCAGTCGCCGGCTCTTTAATCGCCAATTTGGTGCCGATCTTGGCGACCGGCACACGAGCGCCTTGGACCGCGTTCGGCGCGCCACAGATGATCTGAAGCAGGTTCTCAGAATCACCGACATTCACTTTGCAAATGTTCAATCGCTCCGCTTCTGGGTGGCGACGCAAATCCACGATCTCGCCAATGACGATGGAGTTCCACGTCGTCACGGGAGCTGGCGGCGCGGGGGTGGGCTTGGTCGGCTTCGCCTTCTCCACGACGACCTCCACTGGCGCGGCACCAGCGTCACAGAACGCGCGAAGATGCACCGTAGCCAGTGCGCTGGGCTGAGCGCAAGCGGAAAGCGTGGTGCGACCGCGTGCCACGGACCGAAGCGTCGATGCGAGTAGCATTGGTGTCTCTCTGTCTGCCGCAGGTTTCTGTGGCGATTGATTCGTTTGGCAAATCCCAATCTGTGACGTGTGCGCAGTTGAGCTACCTAGGTTAGCGTGATGCTCACATAAGTGAACTCCTGACAAATTTCACCAGTTCAGGCAACAAAACGCATTCGTTCTATTTCATCTCCTCTGAAGTGCTTCTCCTGATAATGCTGAGGCTTTGTATTCGCTGGGCAGACTCATTTGAATGGATGGTGGTGGAGCTTACTGGCGCGAGAACGTGCGGCCCGAGATGGTCTTCTTCTGGGCCTTGGTGGGGTCCTTCTCCGGGCGAGCACGGTTCAGGACTATGAACACGGAAGTCAGACCATAGAACCGATAGATAGCTCCTAATCCTTGGAGATGTCTTACCTTGCAGGAGCAAATCCACGCGCTTGCGCATGCGGATGTGGAGGTGCGTCTTGGACGCGGTGATGTGGTAGTGCAGGTAGTTGCGCAGCCCCTGGACGAGGGTGGCGGCCTTTGCACGCTTCTCGTCCGTATCCACGTGGCTTGGGAACAGCGCCAGACTGAGGTAGCCGACCAAGTCGGTCGAGCTACGCACACCCTGAGCACCACGCAGCTCGAGCGGAGGGTCCTTGCTGAACGCGACTGGCGGGGCGTTGTTGACCGTGCGACGCGCGTCCACAAACTCTTGCAGGAACACACGTGCGATAGCCTGGTCCGTCTTGTCGGCGAAGCAGACCGAGTACACGATCACGATGCGATCCGCCTGCGGCAGCACGTAGATGGTCTCGTTACGACGAAACGGGATCTTGACTGCGCCCAGCGAGCTGGCGGTTCCGGTGCGAAGCGCTTGGAAGCACCTGAGACCATGAACGAGTTGTTGGAGAATGTCAAGAGAACTGAGAGATTTCTACAGCATCAACGTACTGTTCGAACGGGGCGGCAATAAGATTGCGCTTGAGCAGAGCAATACGGCTGACGAACGATGCTGTGGTTGAGAATGAAAGTGGTGAGGATGCGGATCCCAAATTAAGTTGCAGTGAAGGACCCATACCAGAGTTCTCTGGCGTGATCAGGTCCACGTTGACCTGGATCGTCAAGTCAAACCCGGACTTCGCTTCCACGACTTGAAACTCCGAGTAGACGGCGCCGAGCATGGCCAAGGCGCCGAGTCTACAGTGAAGCAAACCCAACCGTGAGCGTTTGAGGAACAACACCAAGTTCAAGTTTAAACCAATCGCCAACTATTCGCACCCTGCGACGTGCTTGTACGGCGCATACGCGAGGGAGACCGACAGCGTGTTTTCTATAATCGAGATGTCGTACTGGACGTCGTCAAAGTCGCACAGACGGATCTCCAAGGGCTCCACGGGGCGGGGCGCGCTGGGAGGGGCCAGAAGCACGATTCAACATGTGAGCTCCTCGTCACGTCTATCCGTATTTCCCGATACGAACCTCGCTCCGATGCGCCCTTCCAAGACATCCTTGATGATCTTGTTCTCCGATTCCAAGAACAACATGGTGTCGCAGCGGTGATTCAGATATTCAGGAAAGCAGCGCCGAAAGCTTCTTCGTCCCCTCTCTGCAATTCCTTGCTTCGAGTCGAACGTTAGGGCATCATCAACGTGGGTGTTGGGACAGATCTGCCATACCGGTTCGCAAACCGGTGATTGTCTGATTGAAGTAACACCCGGATGATTTTGAATACCGGTATATATACCGGTAAACCAACTTGAAACGCACAAGCCGAGGGAAGAAAGACCGCGGACCTGCAAGACGACGTGGCGCCAAGGACGGAGCCATCATCATCATGGAGTTTGGCGTCTACGGCCGAGTGCTGTTCTGCGGGCAACTGGACAAGCGTCGCGATGGCGCCGTGCGTGGGGGATGGGCCTCGCGGCTCTTCATGCTCACACCCGAGGCGCTCCACTACTTCCGCAAGGTGGTCGACCAGGAGCTCATTGGCGAGGAGCGCGGCTCGGTACGAACACGAAAAAGATCCCAAAACTCGTATCTTGCATCTTGATCGCTACAACACAGCCTTACTGATTGGAATATGTTCTGCTGGTCGGTTAGATTCCGTTGTCGGCGATCACGTCAGTGCGTGCAATGCCAGAGGACGACATGCCGCCCTCCTCGGTGGAGCCTGGCGCGGAGCACTATTACTTGGTGATCAATACGGTACGTCGAATGATGAGATGGCGGGGGCGAGCTTTAGTATCCAAAGACACTGATAGATATGTGTCTGCATTTATAGGAGACCCGCTCGTTCTTGATGCGTGTGCCGGTCGCCGAGGCGTCGACGTGCGAGAGCTGGTCGATCGCGCTGGAGGAGCAGCGCAAAGCGTTACGAGCCGAGAAGGATGACCAAAGTGAGTCTGGTCTCATGTCGGAGGCACTGCCGAGTCCTTCCTTGCTAGCGAGAAACCATGAGATGTATACCCAGTTCGTAAGTTCCCTCTGCGCCGGTCGAGCTTACGCGTGGTTTCTATTTTTTTATTTGGGGTGGCCCCCACACGTACAGAGTATGAAAGCGTCCTCTTTATCAAACCACAGGAAACTGCCCCGCCGCGCGTTGCAATGGTGTCGGTCGTGAGCGTGGCCGAGCGAGATATGAAGCCGCAGGAGCTCGTGATCAAGCGGAAGGTTGAGTGGGGCGAGGTCATTGACCTGGGCGTCGTAGCGCAAGGAGGAGCCTGCGTGATTCTTATGCAAGATGGAGGGATCGGCCGAATTGGCACCCAGGCGCTCATGGGGAGCTGGGACGCTGGCCAAGCGTGCTGGATCGAAGTGACCAACACGGAAAGCCCGACAGAAGTGGAAGGTAATGTCAACTGATCTGGATTTGTTTCCAAATATGGTGACGAGCGACTGACCGATTCGAGTTGGTCCGCCTTAGTGTCCGTGTCGTGTACAGTGCTCTCTCAGTCGCCAGCCCAGTCAACACCCAAACGGGAAGCTGCATCCGAAGATCTCCCGAAATGGGTCGAGTGGGTCGATGAAGGCTCAAGCATCGGGTTCTTGCTAATGTGTCTCTTCGTGCACTTGCTGTACGGAGTTGATGGCTTCCACTGGACCCACAAGTGCTGCCTCACACTTGGCGCAGCGCTGGCCATCACCACGATCCTCAATGGGTCGTCGAAGAATCCTCCGGGTGCGCCGACGACACCCAAGCTCTCGGTGGCCTCACAGCTGCCCAAGCTCAAGTTCACCTTGAAGGTCCATCGGTGCAGAATAAAGATGGAGGGCACCGAATATCTGCATCCAAAGTAGATCTATGCAAAGCTCACACCGAATTTTGAGGCGGTGTGTTTCACTGAGTGTGGTGGTGAACCAGTAGTGCTACGTGGATATTACAGTACATATAGGTTGAAGGGGGCCAATAAATTAATCTCGCTTTATTAGAAGAATGAGTAAACCCGGCAGGTGACTTTACTTGCCAGCGCTGCCAAGCGCGTGAGTGAGTGAGTGTGTGTTCGTCTCACATAGTGTACTGAAACGAAATTATTTCGCTTTGCAGGAGCCGAGCGCACGTTCCAAGATGCCGATAACAAAGCTTCGGTCGCAGTTCGAATAGCCGAGTTCAACAAGTCGAGCATCGAAATCTCCCAACGCCAGCGCCCCGCACGACAGGCTGCTCAGGCCGAGCATCAGGTCTGTCAGGATCATCGGGTTCTGGATCTTGAGGAGCTCCTCGTGCTCGATGATGTTCATCGACGGGAACGACAGGTTCCACAACTGGCGAAACTTAAGTGCAATCACGTCAAACTCGGGTTGAGGCTTCGCCGACGCGGCCACGACCTCGGGGAGCATCTCGGACGATTTCTCCACGTGGAACGAGTTGCTGCGGCGCATCTCCGTGCGCTGGGTTCGCTCCATGAATGCATCCATGTTCCCCTCTGACGAAAACCGATTGCGCTGGAGCAAGGCGTTGCGAGCCTTCTCGGCCTCGTAGTCTTTCAGCAGCTGGTACCGACGGCCAAACCCATTCGACGACTTTTGGCCCTGGACATTTCCAGCTTTGCCGATCGAGATCAACACGATGGCTTCATCCGGAAGCGACGCCAAGTTGCGCACCGGCTCTCCAGTCTCCCCCGATATGTCGAGAATCTGGTTTCGCTGGACGTCAAACCGAATCTTGATCACATCCAGAATGGTCTGCGAGTCGGTGCCTTCAAAATACGAGATGCACACGGGTTTGCCGAACGTCGACATGCTGTTCACGTTGAGGTGCTTGAACCGGGACGAACGCAGCTGCAGCCCTTTGCGAGGCTTCGGGAGGTTGATCTTCCAGAGACGACTCACGCAGCAGTCACACACGCGGCGCCCGCGACGAGTCTCATCGTACGGCGACGACTCCTTTTCTCGCTCTGAGATCGCCAGCCGCGTGGTCGTGCACTTGCTGCAAAACTCTTTCCGGCAGTAGCTGCACCGATGCTTCCACTCAAGCAGGCTGAAAAATTTGCGGCAGTTTGCGCAATTCTCCGACTTCTCATCGTGCATTTGAAGCGGGATGGGCCGATCCGGGATTTGATGCTGAAGGAGTGTGTCGACCTCGTCTGGTGTCAGGCTGTTGCCTCGATACAGTCGGAACTCTTCGGCCATGAGCGCCGTCACGAAGCCTTGGTTCGGGTACACCACACCTCGGCAGGTCATGGCATAGTTGACAGCTGTGACGAGCGACCAGTGGTGGGCACGCATCAAATACAGGATCACGAGTGTGGCAGAGCGGGAGATGCCCTGAGTGCAGTGGACGAGCACACGACCGTGTTGCGTGCGCTTTGCCGACTCAATGAACGCGTAGACCGACTCGAAATAGGCGGAAATGTCCGCTTCCGGACGGTCCTTGATCTTGACTTCATGGTACAGCACACCTTGGTTTGCAAAAACATTCTCGAGGTCCAGGCTCGCGTTCACGACGTGGGTGATCCCCAAATGGCGGATCACTTGCTTGCTCTGTGCGTGCCACATATTGCCGAGAAAGAGGAATCCGTCGAGAATCTCGTTCGGGTAGTTAAGGTTGTGCGTTCCGCTCTGGGTACGCGAGATGCCCGAGCCCAGCACGACCATGTCGTCGAGCATCGCGCCTGTCGTGAAGAACGGGTACCGGTACTTGAACGTGATGAACCCGTCGCAGAGGACCTTGACGCTGGTGACGAGTCCATCCTCGACGATCAGCTTTTCCAACTGCTGAAGCCATGACGCGCCCTGCGAGCAGCTCGCCGGGTCGTCGTTTTTCGGGGAGCCGCCCGAGAATTTGACCGCGTCGCCAAAGAGCACCACGTCGCGCAGCTTGCGCTTCTTACTTGAAAACAAATACTTTTGCTCGTCCAGCATGCCCTCCTCAACGTCGCTGAGCGAGCGGCAGTGAGGCATGGGCGGGATCGAGATGGCCGACGGGATCGTGTCTTCTTCAAACTCAGAGCGCGTGCGCGTGTCGATCAAGATCGTTCCGCGCGCGGCCTGCGCCTGGTTGTACAGCCACCGACAGTGCACGCGGCCCGTGCGCACCTGTCGCTTGCTGACCGCGGTCGGGACGACCATCGTGGCATTGCGCGCCTTGTCTTGGAGTTCGTCGCCGACCGACATGTTGCTGTGGTCTTCACGCTCTGAGCCACTGCACATCGCGTTCCCCAGCGGAAGAATGGCTTCCAGTGCGACGCCGCCGCAGTGGCTCTCAGCAGCGGCTGGCGGCGACGCGCTTCGCAGCCGCATCTGCATCCGGCTCTTGCGTGCACTGTACGATAGAGGGCGCCTTGCGTCGCCCAAGACAAGACCAAGAAAGCTTCTTCTCCTCCCCCCGCCTTTTCCTTGCTCCTGCTCCGTAGCTCTCCACTAGCACAGGCGAGCACCAGATGGGGAGCTAAAGGCGGTTCGGGGAAATCGCCCTCCCCTGGTCTAAACGGCGAAGAGTCTAACCTGGCGGAAGGAAAGAGAGACAGGTGAAGCGCACTTGCCCTGTCTCGTGTACCGCTTCACTCCACAAAAACCAAGGGACAGTTTTTTATTGCGAGATCAAGGACGAGACGCACAGATTGGCTGAAATTAGTTGAAGACGTCCCACTCTGCAGTTGACTTTGGAGCCACTGGAACAGCACGCCTGGCTGTTCAGATCCTTTGGTAATGTATATATTGCAGTATTCAATTCATAATTTCGACAAAATTATTCCATATGTCCAAATTGGTAAGTGTAGTAATTTATACTATGCTGATATCAGATGGATGAGCGGTATCGAATTCTGTAGAAAGTAGCGTGGAGCCGGTGCCACAGCACCAAAAAGATCCGGACCCTCGCAAATTTCTATTTTTCAAACAAAAGCTCAATTGCGCCAGGACGAAGGGAAACTGTATGCTTTGGCGGAGAGCATCGTGCCTTCCTATCGCAAGAACATGCACCCATGGCATGCATTTTTGTTCTTCTCGATCTTTTTGGATTGCCTTCAACGGACAAAACTGAATCTCCGTCATGGAGTCTGTGCTCTAAGGAGCGGCTGCGCCGCTTCCTCCTCGGCGAACGGCCGCAATGATGACCACAGAGGCGTGATGCGTGTGTGCGTGAGTTTACAGTATTGCGGATCCAAAACATACGTCATCTTCGATGGTTCGCGTGTTTTTTCTTGGCGCGCTTTCACAGCGGGATGTGCAATCGCTGTGACACACAATCGTCAGAGTTTGGTTTCTGATGTTGAAGTGGTCTCCGTCTGCCTGTCGACGAATGAATTGGCCCACATGGCCAGCGTCTCTTCCTGTACTGTACACTACCGTACTGTCAGCCTGCATCTCCGCAGTTGCACAACCACTCGTTTTCGTCCGCCATCTTCTGCACTGGTGATCCTGAACCAGACAGAGAGAGCAAGCATATGTATTCTACGGCGCCATCACATTTGCACGCATGAGTTGTGTCGGTTCTGTTTGAGATCTGTTTGAGATTCTGGACGGAATGCGGCTGCGCGGCAGCCGCCGCCGTCGTCGACCACGATGAGAGAAGCAACTCGATCCTCGATGCGACCTTGCAACAGCGCGTCGATCTCGCTCTCGTGGACGCTACTCCGACCGCGGAAGAGTCGTCGCTCCTCGTCCATCAAGGCACGGAAAAACCCGTTGTTGGGGATGATGACCGGGCGACTCCGGTGGGTATGGTTGAAGGCTTGGACCAGTGACCAGCGGTGGGATCGCATGAGGTACATGAGCACGAGCGTGGCAGATCGAGAGATGCCTTGCGTGCAATGCACGAGCACACGAAAGTGTTTGCTTGGCGGCTGCATCGCACGTACGGATTCGATGAACGTGAACGTGGCGTTGAAGTGGCTCGTGATGTCGGCGTCGCTCTTGTCCGGGATCTTCACCTCGTGGTAGCACACGCCGTCGGCTTCGAAGACATTACCGAGATCGAGCGTGGCGTTGACGACATGTGTGATGCCAAGATCCTTGATGATTTGAGCCGACTTGGCGTGCCACATATTCCCCAGGTACAGAAAGCTCTCGATAACCTCATTCGGATATGTGATGCGGCGGATGGTCGTCGGATCGGTTTCTGGCTCACGATGCAACGACGCGTAAAATGGATACTTGGCAGAAAACGCATCGAAGCTGTCTGTTAATATCGCGACGCTCGCGACCGCGGCCTCGTCCACTAGTAGTTTTTGCAGTTTGTGCTGCCACGCACGGGACTCGTCACTGCCATCACCAACCAGCACGATCTCGCGCAGAAAGCGCCTCGAGTGCGCAAAGTTCTCTTTGTGAGGAGACTCGAGCTGCGCATCAACATCCTTCATCGCATCCGCCGAGCTTGTGTGCGGGATGTGGATGGAGTTAAGCAAGGTGTTAGTAGCGACAGCATTGCTGGGGCGGGTGTCGACCACCAGCACACCGACGTTGAAGTTGTCGAAGAGCCAACGACGGTCGACGTCGCGCGTCCCCACATGGCGGCTGTTATTAGTTCTCCTTGGTGTCGCCATGTCTGTGCAGGGTGAGTGGAACTTGAGCAGTGGAATCCTCTCGCCCAATCCTCCAGTTGCCCTGAAACCGAAAACGATTCATGCTGAGTTTTCAGCGTTCGATTGGTCAAATTCTGGACTTGACTACATATTTCGAACTTCGTAAATTCGTGCGTTAAATACACAATACGTGCAAAATACATAAATAGCATGCACTGAATAAAACACAGGAAGTGTTTTAATCGACGGCAGAGTGATGGTAGCGAAGCCCACGCAACCAGTTTTGTGTGGGGGGCAACCAACGTGGACAGGGGAAACCTGACAGCACCCAGAGAAAAAAGGCGGCGACGAGACGGCGTTGGCGGCGCGGCGGCGGGCATATTGCAGCTTCACAACTTCCCATTGTGTTACAAGCGCCAGCAACGCATCCAGCACGTTCAAATCTGTCGATCGGTGGAGATTTCCCGGCCTGAATTCGTTGGTACGGAGCAAGTGCAAGCGCCGCGGGCCACCTCGTTGGTGCCGACCGTGGTTGACAATCCATCGTAGCGCGTGTGGATACAAGGCCGTTGTACAATTGTGGGAACTCCGAAGTGACGATTGATGAGCGCGCACGCAGAGTCAGCGAACGGCTTCGGCGCAAGAGAGGGCGAACACGGCTCCTACTCCCGCGCGCGCGGCGGAACGTGCTGTGTGTGTCTGGAAGAGGTCGACTATCGCGGGACGGCGCTCATTCAGTGTCGCCGCTGCGAGATCGATGTCCATGTCAAGTGCTACGGCGTAACAGTGCCGACAGATGGCTCCGCGTGGTTGTGCGAACCGTGCAAGTACATGGAGCTGCCCGCGGATAAAGACGCGAAGGGCAAGTTGCAGCCGTACTGCATTGCTTGTCCAAGCGCAGGCGGCGCGCTGCGCCGAACCAACCAAGCTGGCATCTGGTGCCACGTGCTGTGTATGAACTGGATCCCGGAACTCTCGCATAGTCTGTCGGGCGAAATGAACGACGTGCTGGATATTCGGGTGCTCGACAAAAGCCGCCAATCGCTGAAGTGCTCGATCTGTGGACTGAAAGGCGGATGCATCCAGTGCGTAAGCGGAAGATGCGCCAAGGCGTTCCACGTGATTTGTGCGATGCGCGTCCAGTCGGAGACCATTTTCACGGGGTACAACAACGAGAGCCAGCAAGTCTACCACTGCAAGACCCATCTCAGCGATATCGCGACCTTCAAGTACGAGATGATCGACACGTCATGGAAACGGTCTCCTTTGCTGAACACGTTTTTGGAAGACAAACTATTGTCCAAGACAAAATGCCGCGTTTGTGGGACCAAGGTGCCTCCGAACCACTTTGAGCGACATGAAGAATTGTGCTTGATTGCGTGGCTGGCAAAAGAAGAGTATCGAATACGACGAAAAAGGATCGAAGAGCTTGGCATCACTCCACCCGTCATTGATTATGAAAGTGAAGCGCCTGGAAAACCTTCCAACCGAGCCGACAGTACCCCGTCAAAAAACCGCAAAAATGGTCCGCAAATGCGGCCATGTCCACAGTGTGGGGAGCAAGTGCGCGAAACATCGATGATGGGCCACATGAAGAACAACTGTAAGCAAACGAGGAATTCGTCCAAGGGTATGAAGAACCCGGTTGCTGCCAACCGCCAACAAAGGGCACCTGAGGTATTGGATTTGACCCAAGACGACCAAGCACCTCCCGCACTTGATCTGTCAGATGTTCTCTATGCAACTTGGCCGGGCCAAAGTGCGGGAAGCCTATTGGACTCGACAAGCTTCTGGAGGATACTGAACAACAACTTCTTCAGCAACAAGATTCTGATGAAGAAACGCATGGAACAGCTCTGCAAAAATTTGTGCGGTGCACGGCTTGAAGAAATGGGTGATTTCAGCCAGCAAGCGTCCTCACACGACTCTATCAAGTGCTCCGATACCGTCCTTTTCGAGCGAGATCAAGACTCGGCTGGTTCTCTGGCGATGAACAGCATCATCCACCGTTGCGACTTCATGATGCGTGGAAGCAGAATGCGTTGCATTGACGATCTTTTTGCCAAGCCGCTGGTACAGCTGATGCACCGAGATCAAGACGTCTCTTCCGGACAATACTTAAAGGAGATGCCACACGGAATGGAACTTGACAATGGCATCCGCGCTCGAGACGTTGTCGTTCAGTTCAAAAGCACGGAAGGCGAGTCAGTGATTTGTCGTCTAGCTTTTCGCACAGATCGTTCTGCCACCAATGACGACTCTGGTGAGGTCTGGAGCCGATATCATCCTGATGGAGTTTCCACGATAGTTGGAGCAGAGCTCGAGAAACTCAAGACCAGTTCAGGTGACGACAATAATCTGTGGATCTCGCTGCAGGACCTTCATAGCTTGCCATGCTCCGATGACAGCGGGATGGACGAGCTCACACCAGAAATCAGCGTACTGGTTGAACAACTTCGAGAGCAGATGAGGCAGAACCGGTATCGAGTTCGATCCTTGTGCCGTCGAACCCAAGTGCAAGACTATTCGGAAGAAGCAGCGACGAAAGAGCGAATCGTTGTCGAAACGTACTTCAAAGAATTTGCGTTGTGGAAGGCTCTCTGCAAAAGCTTACTTGTCGGTTACCGTGAATTCTGGAAGCCAGCGTCAGAAGAAGTGCCCCCAGGGAAGAGTGACGAGAAAGATGGCTCGGGTGAGAAACAGGAAGAACCCGTCGACGACGGGACATGTGTGGTTTGCTTCGATGGCCAATCACCCGAGTCAAATCCAATAATATTCTGCGATCGATGCGACCTTGCAGTGCACCAACGTTGCTATGGCGTCCCTCAAGTTCCCACCAATGAATTTTACTGTGATCGATGCCGCCTCGAGGACGACGGTCGAGATCCTTCTGCTGAAGTTTATTGCCAGCTTTGTCCGTTGCGTGATGGCGCCTTCAAGAAAACAATCGACGGGAAATGGGTGCATGTGGTCTGCGCGCTGTGGTGTCCAGGTGTCTGGATCGGCAACCTTCAAACATTATCAGATATCAAGCTTGTTGATTCGGCGCACCGTACTCGATTCATCGACTCAATCAAAGAGATCAAAGCGCTTCTCGATCCCCCATTGCAATGTGTTGCAGTGCCGGGAAAGCAGCTTATCAAATCACTCCATCATGGGTCGCTCTGTCGGTATTGTCGGGTTGCGTGTGGTCGAACGATCGCGTGCAGTCATCGGGGATGCACAGAGTCTTTCCACCCGCTTTGCGCGTGGTTTGAAGGTTACCCGATGGTAACGAAGCTGGACTCGGAAAATGGTTTCATTTACAGCGGTGGTGGGAGTGGTTTGTTGTTCAAGCTGTTCTGTGGGGATCACCTGCCGACAGATTACTCTCAAGAACTCAGGCTCGCCCAAGCAAAGAATCGTCGCCGTTTCCGTATCGACTCGTTCTTCACCACTCAAAGCAAATTGCAGCCAGTACCAGCTCGCGGCGGAGGGAAAACAGCTGCGGGCGACAATGTGGATTTTGAGGAATGGACAGACCATGAACTTTGCGCAGCATGCTTCGACTACACAGCTCCGGTTTCGAAAGACACTCAGGACCTTACCCAAATCAGCAAACGCCAGCTGATGATGCGTTGCCAGTACTGCAACACGTTCATTCACGCAGCTTGCTGTTTGAGCGAAATCGATGACGTGACCGATCTCTTTCGAAGCAACTGGATTTGTGAACGGTGCACTTTAGTCAACCAAACCAAAAAGGTATCCGCCACTGGTTGTGTTGTGTGTGATCGAGCAAGTGACTACATGATGCCATGTGTCGGAAACGTATCCGCCCTGGCCTACCAGGGCCAGTCACCTTCCTCGAATTCTGAAGCAATCACTAATGGAGGTGGAAGTGATCGCTGGGTTCATATGCTTTGTGCAAAAATGACCAGAACGAAGATTTTCAAGCGGCATCACATGTTATGCGCAGCGCAGCCCGTGATCGCCATTGATTCTCATGGACGCTGTGATATTTGCCAAACGAGAGGGGTACGTTATTGTATTCGACACGGTTCACGTTTTTCTAGGTGAGCTCACGTGTTTGTTTGTGTTGTTCGCTACGATTTGTAGCGCAATTTGGCCAGCTGTGGAGGATGCTCGAAACGTTTTCACCCAACATGCGCGGCGCGGAAGAAGTATTACGTGAGAAGATCAACAAAGGCAGACTGGAAATTTTTCTGCCCGACGCATCCACCACATGATGTAGCATATGACGAGAAACGGCAAGCGTGGTTCACTGGTGAAATTCTTGCTCATTTGAATGAGTTGAGACACATCTTGGAACGCGGCCGCATGATCGTCGAGATGGCTCGTCAGCGTGATCGTCAAAAGAAGAGAATGCTGAACCTCTGCTCCATCAAGAAAATGGAACTGTCGATAGAGATGATCCTGAAGAAGCGCCCGACTCCAGTGATGAAAGAAGTTTTCTTGGAGGTCACGGGGGAAGTGCTAGAAGACATACCGAAGCGACCACCTCCCACCTCAAGTCGTTTGGCAAAAGCGAAAAGTCGGCCTCGTGTCCAAGGCGATGATGAGGGAGAGGACGCTGAAGTGCGGCGATCTAGCCGTCGGCCATCGAATGCAGAAGTAAGTGGGAAGCGATCAACCGCGGATATCGGAGCCGTTGACGATACTCCCAGGAAGCGACGCCGTGCAGTCGAAGAAGAGCCAAACCTCACACCAAGCAGACGAAGCTCTCGTCGAGCTTCAGCCATGGACGTTGATGATGAAGCCTCCCTTGCAAGTTCAGATGGCACAACACCGGTTCGTGCGTCATCTCGTGTGCGCTCAGTCGTGGTTACCTACTCCCCCGAGGAAGCAGGTGTCGAATCCAGACCACGTCGAAACCGAACGCTAGACTTCGTTCAAGGCGAATGCGACTTCGCCTTGCTATTCAATAAGCTTCCCCTGGTGACACGCGCCTCAGATTTCGACGGCGCTGTCGCCGACTTGTACCCAGAACTTGTAAGTTGCATTCCTGTCCGTGCGTTCGATTTGCGATTGACAATCATTTTGTTGTCTGCAGTTTTGAACTGATATTGGAGTACTTCAAAGCATGAGGATGGCCAGTGGGTCTCACCTTGAGGGTGCTAATCGAATAGAGTGGGCGGGCAACCGGCGCCCATTGGAAAACCCATGGTTGTACCTTGCCCGTGAAAACCTCGTATCGTGAAGCTCTCACTATTGTTTGTCGAGGTTGCAGTGATTTCCTCGTGTGATCCAGATTGTTGTTTTCATAGATGAGCGTGGAGAAACACTAGAGGTAAGTAAAAAGATGCAGCGCCGCATGTCTGTTGAGGTTGAAGACTTTGTATACCGAGGTCTAACGACAAAGTATGTGCTCCAGACTGGATACCCTAAAACTAACGTAACGCTGATTTTCTTGAATGGCTGGCCAGAGTTTTGCATGAAGATCAATTTGCGTTCATTGCTTGCGGACGTCATTGGACACACAAGGAACATCAAAGGATGCAGCGTCGCATGTCAGCAGAGGCTGTTCACTCTGCGTGCCGAGGTCTGAATGGTGAAGGGATGTGCCCCCATACTACGAAAAGACTGGATCCGCAAAAACTAACCTGACACTCGACTTTGGTAAATAGACAGGCCAGAGCTTGCGTAGACTATGCGTCTTTCTGCATCACGAGCGCCGTGCCGGCGAGGATCCACTTATTCTTGACGGCCGACGTGTTAAGAGTGGCCACGAACACGTACGCGGGGCCACGCTGGGTCGTCTGGTACACGGGGCAGTCGAACACGTCCGGCTTACGCCGGAAGTAGCCAACGCCAGTGGCGTCCCAGTGTTCGTCGATTTGCACTGCGCGGGCGTAGACCACAGGCATATCCGGGAAGAGTTCTTTTGGCACTGGGTCTAGCAGATGGCCGCCACACGAAATGCCGTCCACTTCATAACTGAACGGAGAGGCCTTTTCGCCGTCTCGTGTGGGTGGTTCCCAGCGCGCTCCTTCCAGAAAGAATCCGTGGATGAAAGCGCCCATGTCAGGGTACATCTCAGTTTGGTCGCTGTTCGCCATGCTCGTGCAGTGGGTCTCGATGGTCATTGCGTCCAGTGGGAACCCGTGGCGCCGCGCCGTATGCTGTTTGATCGCTGTAAGAAATGCCGTCGGGTTGAACAGGCCGGAGATCCACACCGAGTACGGCAGACGGAACTCGCTGGTCCAGAGATTCAGGAACGTGATGCGGTCCAGCAGATCAGCAAACCACGCAGCAAGAGGCTTGCGCGAGCACCATGCGAGCCGCTCCCACGAGCACAAGTGAAGTACGTTGCGGCCCGGGACTTGGTTGATCGCGAGCGCCGCGCTAAGGTCCTCCATCGCATCCGTCATGTTGAGAGTGCCTTGGATGCCCTTGGTCAGGTCGAGCAGTGTGCTGGTGATCTCGCGCATGAGTGTGTGCATGCGCGACGCCTCCTGCATCGCGACCACTACAAACGGCGACTGGTCGGTCTGCAACAGCGGCGCCGCGCGAGCCTGGAGAGCAGCCAGGTCGATCTCTGGTGGCAGCCGCTCAAGCAACCCTTCGGCGGTCGAAAGCACGTGATTGCTGGTGCTTCCGGTAGCGTTCGGATGTGAAGACGACGACGTCGTGCTGCTTCCTCCGACAGTTGACAACGTGGCGATAGTCTCGAAGAGTTGGTTGGATGCATCCATCAAGTACCCGATCTCAGCATTGGCGTGGAGCCCGTACAGCATCGGTGCCTCGCTGGGCAGCTGCGTCTCAATGTGGGTCGCATACTTGGCGTACGTGGACGCCGCAGGGTCCAGACAGACAAAGTCTTGGGCCAGCGTCTTGCCCTGAAGGATGTCGGGCGTGAAAGTCTCACTCAGGTACGCATTGTTGGTGATTCGATCCCAGTGGTCCGTGATGTGACCGCCGTACATAATCTCACCAAAGATGTAGCGTAGGTCCTCCCAGGGCAGCGCCTTTGGCTTGCCACTCGAGCCGGCCGCGTCCACGTACCGCCGCAGCACGTCTGAGCAGATGAGGAGATCTCCAGTGTTGAAGCTATACAGTCGGCTCCAGCCTTGGCTGCCAAAACGCTTTCTCCCGAGCACAAGCGCGTGGAAGAAGCATAGCGCAAAAAGGCAGCCTTGGTAATCGCTCATGTTCGCGGCTGACACGGCCTCGTCGATGTGCTTAGCCGAGAACTGGGCCCACGCGCGGCGCAGGTTGCTCTTGAGGTCGATTGGCGCTTCATTCGCCACTTTGATGCAGCTCTGCAGCAGCGACTCCGGTAGGTTGGGTAGCGACGCGAGCGCCGGTGCCTCGGCCGAGAGGAAGCAGCGAAAGTTCTGGTCGGCCGACACCGAGTACAATTCCAAGGTCCGCTCGAGTTTGGGTAGCCACGACTGCATGAGGTGAATGTTCTGCAAGATGACCCAATTGCCTTCGCGCGAAAAGCGCATGAGCGTGGCGTCGGCTGCGGTCTCTTGACCCTGGCCCATCGAGATGTTGACCAGGTTGCCGCGCTCGTACGAGTAGTCAAACTTGGTCGCGAGCGCCTCGATCCAGGAGGTCGGGTCCACACCCGGGAAGAGCACAAAGAACATGGGTGTGGACGCACTCGTCTCTTGGTACGCGGCCTCCATGTCAAACGGCGGCTGCTGAATGTACTGAGCGTTACCCAGGTACTGGACCACGAATCCTTGGAGGGCCGCGATTGCGCGGTCTGGACGCAGCACCCTTACGAGCTGCAGCAGCTGCACTGGCGCCACCGGATGGGTCTTAAAGTACCCAGGCAGCGGCTTCATCTCAGGTTTCTCAGCATCGTACCACTCTTTCCACTCGTCGCAGTCCGACTTCATGTAGGCTGTGAGCTTCTGGAAGCCTGGGATGGCCTCTTCCAGCCTACGGACTCGCAGCCAAGTCGCCTCACCCATCCACTCGCTCAGCAGCCCCATACCCGGGCCGTCACCTGACGCACTCGAGTTCGTGACAAGCTGCTGGACGTCCTCAGCGCAGATGGTCTGGTCGCTCTGCAACACTGCAAAGCAGAGCTGCGTGGCGACTGTGAGCTTGTCGCGCTCAAACAGTCCGCGCCGGACGTAGTTGTATACGACCTCGGTGATCGACTTTTGCAGCGCTGAACAGCGCGATCCGATTTGCGCGTCTGTATGCATCTCCTCCTGGTCGGTCTCAGCCAGTAGTGCCTCCAGCTCCTGCTCACCCGATGCACTACTGTCCACCACACGGTCCGCGAGCAGTAGGTCGGCGTTCCACTGGAACCGCTGGGTCGCGATAATCTTCTTGGCAGCCGCCTTGAGTCGGCCCAGCAAGCCTACAGCACCACCACTGGTCGGACGTTCCGTGGTCACAAGGTCTATGCCGCGCTGGAAGATCACGACGAAGGCGTTCAGCGAGTATACGTAGTACGAGTGCATGAGGTGAAGCGCGTCCATGAGGAAGAAGAGCAAAGCACCACGAGCAGCCACGCTCTGATACTTAGCGGTCAGCACTGCGAGCTGAGTCTCATACTCGCGAGCTTTCGCGGCTTTGTGCGCGATCTCCACGGCAGTAGCTTTCGTGGTCTCGAGGTCCGTAATGAGCTGCACATTCTCCGTTACGTCGCCTTCAGCGTCCGCCAGGTTGGTCAATATACGGTCTTCCAGCGCCTGCACGCGGATCTTGAACTCGTTCTGCTGGTGGAGCAGCGCCGTTCGGGCGAGCGCCTTCTTGGGCCACTCCTTGCGGACTACAAGCGCGAGCAGCTGGTCCTCGAGTCCATTTTGTGTCACGGCAAAATTGATGAGCGTCGTCTCGGCCTGGAGCTCCGGTGGGTAGTGCGGATTCGACAGCTTGGTGTGTAGGTATAGTCGGAAGTCGGAGTGGAAGTCGACCAGCTTGTCGCCCAGCTTGAGGAGCGTCTTGTGGCCGCGCGAGGTCGTGAGCCGCGAGATCACGGGCCAGAGACACACCTCGATCTTCTCCGACATGTTCTCCACCAGCAGTGCGTGGCCATGCTCGACCGCCGTCTCCAGCACCTGCGGTAGATTGGATTGGTCCTGCCGCACGACTTGAAGCTTGGATGCGTGGCTTTGGTGAGCGTGCTTCTCCATCTCGCGCAGCCAGTAGATGCCTTGGAGCTGCGGGTCGATCAGTAGCGGCCAGCGCTTGCAGCTACGTACGAGCGCGCCATTCTCGATCGACACGCGGTCGCTCGGCAGTCCACGTGTGGTCCACTCGGCGATGTCCGATTCGGTCGCTAAGATTGACAGCGGGTTACACGGCTGCGTCAACGGCAGGCTTGCTCGCATGGCGCCGCTGACGACAACGGAGTTTTGAAGGAACGGCATCCACTTCTCGGTCAACAGGCGGTCTCGATACGGCTTGGTAAACGCACCTACATACGACACGAAGCTTGCAGCCAGCAACACGTCGCCCACGAGGTTCTCAGCCGAAGCCTCGAGCTTCACGAGATCCGAGGCCCAGCGCGCGCTCTCACTGCCCAGCGCAGCCGTGAGCCGCGTAGCGAGCTGCATCCGCAACCGGCCACGCTCTACAGCGGCAATTGCGGCCTCAACCTCGGCGTTGGTCTGGTCAAACTCGGCTGTGAGCACTGCGAGCTTGTATTCAAGCGCGTCCACTTTTTTCTGGACCTGCTCAACCTTGTCGTTGGCGAGCTGGAGCTTGGCGTTGGCCTCGGCGAGCGCCTGCTTCTTGGGCTCGACGGTCACAATCGCGTCGTAGTACTGCACAATGTTGAGCACCCAGGCGCAAAGCCCCGCGGCAGCCGAGTTTTTCTTCTCAATCGTCTCCACGTTGAAATGCTCGAGCTGCAAGAACGGCCGCACTTCTTTCCAGTTGACGTCGGGCACTTGCTGGTCGTCTACGAGCGTTTTGAAGCCCATGAGCTCGTCTACAAAGGCGTTCACGTTGCCCAGCAGCACCTTTTTGCAGGCCTCCCATGCGCGGTCTTTCTCTTTGACTTTGCCATTTTTCTGGACGACAATGTTGGGGTTCAGCCCAGCAAAAAGCACGACAACCGCGGCGAAGATGTCGCCCACTCCCGCCGGTGGCTTGGTCATGGTCTTGCAGCTGCCCAGGTCTTTCTTGTTGAGCGTGTCGAGGGCAGCCATCGCGGCTTCTAGCATGGGCTGCGCGAGGGCCAAGTCGGCCTCGGTGTCGGCCTTCTTGGCCGCGACCTCGGTCTGGATCACGGCGCATTTCTGCTTTTCCACGTTGGCCTTGTTGGTCTCGTTTTCGACGGTCGCCTTGTCTTGATGCAGCCGCAGTGCAATCTCCTCGACGACCACGCGCTTCTGCTCCGCCTGCGCGAGCGTAGCCTGGAGCTCGTCCTCCATGTTCGCCACTACGTCGCGTGTGGCATCCATCTTCTCTAGTCCACTCTGCAGGCGCGCCATGGCCAGCGTGTGGCTCGCCTGCTTGCGGAGCAATAGCTCCTTGTACAGCACGAGACACTCCAAGTACGACTTTGGGGTCGAGTACACGCGCCGCTTTTCGCGCTGGAAAAACTCGGTGGCGACTGCGTTGGTCGTCTGGAACGCAAACGGCATGAATTTCTCCACTGCCGCCAAGTGGTCGTCGTTGCGAATCCACACTTCGTCGTCGACGTTGAGAAATCGAGCCACGACCGACTGGAGCGCATCCTGGGGCCACGGCTGGAACCAGTCGATACTGGTGCAGTTCACCAGGGCCGGGAACTTGTGCGCCCGCGCGCGGAAATCGGAGGAGGCCGGTGAGAAGCAGAGCACGACGTGGAGATTGCGCCTGATCTCGGAGACAAAAAACTGCCAGCACTGCTCCTTTTCCGACAGCCCACTCGAGGACGCCATCGCGGCTTTGACCTTGGAGCTCAGCTGCTGCACAATAGTGGTCTGTTCGTCCGTGTTGAACAAGTCGGGGATGTGGCCACTGGAGAGCAAGTCGTTCATCTGGACGAGCATGCGTTCGTGCTTGATTTGGCTGTCGCTGAGCAGCAACACGAGCGGCTCTCCTTTGACTCCAGCTCGCAGCACGAAATTCTGGAGATCTGTCCGAAAATCCACGAGCGAGTACGTGGCTGTGATCGAGATCTCGACGAGCGCGTAGCCGCAGATGAAGCTGCTGAGCCGGGCAAGCGACTTGCGGCCGCTGCCGCCTACACCAACAAGCAGCGCGTGGCCGCCGGAGCCTGGATTGCTGAGGATCCTCACAATCCGCGCTACGTGGTCGAGCGCGTCTTTGAAGAGGACGAGTTCCATCTTGGTGTGGACCTCGTTGTGCTCCACCAGCGCGTCCTCGACCGTCACGAGCACGGCATCCAGTGAGGTGACCTGGTCGTACTCGTTGGTGTGCAGTCCTTTGGCAAAGTGGCAGAACAGAATAGGCTCGCCAACGGTGGCGCTCGGGTCGCCCGACGACGGCGGTATAAAAAACTTGGTGAAGTTGTAAGAAGGGAAGCACTTGCGCGCCTGCTGCTGAAGCAGCGACGTGAACTTGCCCAGATCGGTGGCGTTCACGAGCCGGTCGCCGTACACGCGGGCCGACTCGTGGATCCAGAGCAGCGCAAACTTGAACGGGTCGTCGAACGTCGACGGCTTGGCCATGAGCAGCCCTTGGAACACATTAGCGACGTGACGGATGTTGAACTCGTAGTGGAAGTTCGCCGCGGTCTTCCGAAACATCGCACTGACTTGCGTGTGGAGACCCAGCGCGGCCTTGAGCAGATTGGGCGTGAGCTTGCGGATCTCCTCGACAAAATCGGCCACGTAGCCTTCCAGGAACGTGGTGTAAATGGCCTGTAGGCTCAATGCGCTGAGCGGCGCGAGCGCGAACGTGACAAAGTGGCGCTGCAGGCGCGGATTCACGACAAAGCTGCCGGCGCTTGGGTTCATGCAGCTCACAAACTGGACGTTCTGGATCTGCTTGAGCGTGAGCTTGGCGCGGTCGTACCAGTGCGCATAGTCGAGCTGCTGCCGCAGTAGCGCCAGCGCCGACTGCGTGTTGTACGCGTCGATTTGCGGTAAATTGAGGTCGTCCAGAAAGTAAACCAACTGCGCACCCACGCTCGGCCCAAAGGTCGAGCCCACTTTTTTCGCCAGCTTGGACTCGAGGATGGTCTGCAGCGACGCCGCGCTCGTGTAATAGTTGAAGTTGATGGTCATGCTGGTCGTGGTGGAAGGGCTGCTGCTGCTGCTGCTATGCTGCTGCTGGGCGTCGAGGCTTGTCAGCAGCCCCTGGACGAGCTGGGTCTTGCCCGTGCCGGCGTGGCCGCAGAGCATGAACGGCCGCTGCTCGCGCACCATGAGACTCATCCAGCTCGTGACTGACGCCGTATCGGTGGTCGGCACTGTGACACTCGCCATGGGCACGGAGCCGTCAAAATGGACCGTCTTAAAAAACGGCGAAGCGCGCCACGACTCAAACGAGAGCGTGCCCGGGTTGAGCCAATAGTCAAACACCGAATCGCGCGGCGGGACCTTGAGCTGCTTGAACTCGCTGCGCCACCACTCGCTAAAGATCTTTCGGTAGTCGAGCCCCTCGTCGCTCACCGTGAGCGGTGCACCAAACGCCCACACGGCCAAGAACCCGCTGAGCAGATCGGTCTTCTTGCTGTCGCGCAGCGCGTCGGCGTCCAGCACTGCGTCGAGAAAGTACAGGTAGGTTTGCACCATGGTGATGTCCTCTGTGGGCACGATGGTCTTGCACTGCGTCTTGATGAAGACCAAGATGGGCTCAATGTACTTGTTCAAGGTCTCCACGAGCATACTGCGCTCTGTGGGCGTGGAGGCTTTGGCGCCGATCCAGCTCGCGAGTAGCGAGCGCCACTGGAACCCGTCGTCGCTGGAAATGTACAGAATGCCCGCACGGGAGACCGTCGCAGGCGTCGCGAACTGGAGGTCGCGGATCTCAAACAGCAGCCGCATCGACGGCTTGAGCGGGACGCGCTCGTTGGACGCGAGCGTGAGCGTCTTGTTGTCGTCCATGACCGAGTTCATTGACTCGATCCAGTTGGCGTCCAGGTCCCCGTCCAGCACGATCCACTTGGGGCGGTCTCCACCACTGCCTGTAGAAGCCGCCGCCAGGTCGCGCATGATCTTGGACAGCAGGCCGTCTTTCCACTCGCGCGTGCCCAGCACCATGTGCCCGTAGAGCTCTTCCGTGGACACGGCCTTGGGGTTCAGGTCCACGACTTTGGTGACGAAGCTATCGCCCTTTTTCTTGCGCGCGGCCATCAATGCGTCCCGGCACTCGGTCTTGCCGCTGCCCGGCGGGCCCATGACGAACACGCAGTGGCGGATCGCCAGCAGCTCGTCGAGCTGCACCACTTTGAGCCGAAACTGCTCGTGCGGCCAGAGCGCGAGCTCTTCACAGGCCGCGTGGATGTACTTTTCCATGGCCTGGTCCACTTTCCGCGGCGGGTCGAGCCCGGGGAACAGATCCGCGAGCAACCCGTGAAACACCAGCAGATCAGTCGCGACGATCTTTGGCAGGTTGAAATCGCGCAGCGCGCGGAGCAAGATCTCGTGCTCGGACAGTTTTGGCTCCGCGCGCTTGAACGCGCCGGCGACCACCAGCACGCTCTTGACGGCTCGCAGGCCCCAGTCGTAGTGGTCCTGCTTGGAGAGCAGCTCCTTGAGCAGCGAGTACAAGCTGAAAAACTTGGACGCGAGCACCTTGGCGTCTTTGAAGCCCTCGGCCATGAGCATGTTCTCGCAGATGAGCACGAGGTCGGGCGCCATGACCGTGATGGGCCGGAACAGCGCCTTGAGCCCCTCGGGCAGCTCCGAGCGGCCCAGGTACCCTGGGTTCATCGTGATGAACGTACCACAGCTCGGGTCGAGCTTCACGCGGTCGCCCTCGATCGTCACCGTCGCGCTGTCGCTGCGGATCGCGTCGCACACGGCCTTAAACTGGACCGAGCAGACCGACAGGACCTCGGGCGCCAGCCGGTTGAACTCGTCAAAGCAGCCCCAGGCGCCGGCGCTCGCCAGGCCTTTAAAGATGTTGCCCAGGTTCTTGTAGTCCATCTCGGGCGAGCAGTTGAACACGTAGCACACCTTGCCCACCATGTTCGCCAGGTCTTTCGTGGTCTCGGTCTTGCCCGTTCCGGCCGGGCCAGCCGGGGCGCAGCCCAGCTGCATGTGGAGCGCCTGGGTCGCGGTCACGTAGATGCGGTCCGTGAGCGGCGTAACCACCAGCCGTGGGCCGTTGCCCAGATACTCAAAGCCGTAGGGAAACGTGGCGTCGCAGATTTCGAGATACGTGCGGTTGGTGTGGTCCGCGCGCCGCGGCTTGAGCTGCGCCTGCCACTGGAACGCGCTCGCGCTGGAGATCTGGTCGTGAAGCAGTTTGTGGACCACGTCACGCGCGTGCGCGTCCATGGTGATCAGGCACATGACCCGCTGGCGGTCCTCTCGGGCCAGCGCGGTCTGTGTGAGACGGATGAGGTCGTGGAGCTGGCTCTGCACCTTGTCGCAGTACTCTTGCATGGCCGTGGCGCGGCCGTGGGCGAGCAGCGTGAACGCTTCTTCGACGCCTTTGGCATACTCGATCCCGCCGACCAAGAGCGCGATCTGGGCGGCGTCCGTGGGGGATGTTCCAGGCTCGTTGGAATTCTTGGCGGTAGACGCTGGTAGCTTGTGCAAAAGCCAGTCGACGCGGTTTTGTTCTGGGAACCGTCGGAGCGACCGCGTGACGTGCTCCTGGAGAGTGGTCTGCATGGCCTTGTGGACCGTGTGCAAGTAGGTTTCCACTTTGCCCGCCAAGTCGACTTTGTGTTCAAACGCGATCCGCTCTTGCGCCGCGTCTTTCGAGACAAAGTGCGTCGCACGCGCCGCCACCGTCGCAGCGGAACCGTCCTTCTCCAGCAGCAGCGTGTGCGTCGCCAAGAACACTTTGTCCACGTGCACGAGCATGCTCTCCGGGTCGCCGCCGTTCGAGAGAAGATCCAAAAGGTCAGCCTCGGACATGAAGTAAAACCGCGGGAACTGTCTGCGCTTGGCGTCCAGATACTCTTTGAGTGCCCGCTGGCACTTTTCCAGCGCGCCGCGCAGATCCGACAGCGAGCTCAGCAGATCCGGCAGCTGGCTCGCGAGCAGCACGTTGCCCCCGCAGTGCTGCGGCGGCGGTGCCCACATGTGGCGCAGCGTCTGCCGCACGCGCTCGTCGATGCCCTGGAAGCGCACGGTCTCCTCGGGCAGCTCCCGCTTGACCTCCTCGGACCGCATGAACAGCGGCTCGAGGTACGACCACGCGCGCTGGATCTCCGTGAGCACGGCCGCGGTCTCCGATAGCAGTGCGAGCTTGCAGTTCCAGCCGTCGGTCTGCGCCTGGAAAAAGTTGTTGCGACCGCTGAGCATGCCCTGCAGTAGCAGCTGGTCCGACTCGAGCATCTCGACGGTCTCCTCGGCCAAGTGGAGCAGCGGCACGTCGGTCTCTTTGTACAGTGCCATCGTGAAGCTCACGTGCGCCCACCGGGTCTCCAGGTCCTGGAGCACCGCCTCCTGCTTGGCCTCGTTCTGCGCGCGGTCCGTGATCTCCTCCACGTCGCGCTGGAAATCATGCAGGTTGAGCGCCAATAGGTCGGCGAATTGAAGCTCGGGATTGTCGTCCGGACAGCCAAAGCTCTTGCCCGTGAGCGTACTTAGCTCGAGCCAGTGGCGACGCCGCATGGACGCGTGGCGCAGCGCCTGGAAGAGCGGGCACGTGCTCAGAAAGTCGCGCACCAGCCGCTCAAAGTGCTTGAACGCGTCGCAGTCGCGGATCTCTTTGCTGGTGGCCTTGACCATCGCCAGGAACGCCTTGGCCTCTTCTTCCAGCACGAGTCCGTCCACCAGGCGCCACGGGATCTGCTTGCACAAATCGATTTTCCGCGTCACTTCCGCGATTGAATCCCACAGGTGCTGCACGTGCTCGAGCGTGCGCTGCCTAGCGGCCACGAGCTTGTCACAGGGCTCGATCAGGTCCTCGCACTCGAGGATCTCGGCCACGTGCTTCTTGCGTTGGAGCTGCAAGTGGTCCACCTGGATCGCCGCCTTCTCCTGTTCGAGCAGCTCGTGCGCTGCACGAACACCGACTGCGAAGGACCAGAACGGCTTGACACGCAGCTCGAAGTCTTTCACGCGCAGCTCATCCACATAGCCAGCGACTTCATGACGGAATTTGAGGCTCTGCGCGGCGATCAGTGGTGCGATCCGTGCACTGGCCGCGGGCGTCTTTCTTTGGATCTCGAGCCACATGGCCTCCACACTTTGGATCTGCTCGTACTCGCGGTGGACCACCACGCCGGCGTCGCGAAGAAACAGGATTTGCGCCGTGAGCTGGTCGATCGCCAGCGACATGGCGGCACCGCGCTTGTCTACGTGGAACACGTGCTCTTTGAGCGCGATGAGCGCGTTGGTGGTCTGCTCGGGCGTCCACGCCGCGTCCGCGAGCGGCTGCTCGAGCCCGACCAGGCACTCTTTCGTGGACACTTGCAGCGCCTGCAGGTCGTGGAGCAGCTGGTCAAGCACGAGCTTGCCCGTGAGCGAGTTCATATCGCGCGTGACAGTGTCGTCAAACGAGACCTTAAACGGCGACCCGTGGATCGGCCCGGGCGTGCCGTCGAACGTGCCGTTGAACGTGACATGGACCAGGTACTCGCCGGCTTTCGGAATCATGTAGCTCACGAGATAGCAACCGTTCGCTTGGTCTTGCACCTCCATATTGGCGACAAACAGCGGCCCAATCTCTTCGATCCCAATCTCGACGGTGAATTCGTCGCCGCCCTGAGTTCGTAACCCGCAGTGGGCGTCCCGCGCCTGGATGATAAACGACGTGGGCTCGCCACTGGCGCCGCCGCAGAGCACGCCCGGGCCGTAGGCAAAGCTCAGCGGCGCATGGGTCACGGCAAAGAACGAAAACGTTTGGAACGTGGTCGTGAACGAGTCGCCCTGCAGCGCCACGCGCAGCTGCACGTCGCCGGCGCGGAACGCCGTGAAATCGGGTGAGACCACACTCAGCGTGTGGTCGTTGAGCACCTCGCCTGGAACGTCGACCGAGCCGCCCTTAACGCTGGCAAAGCGCACCAGGACGGGTCGATTCACGAAATCGATCCCTTCGACCGTGAGCAGCGTGCCGCCTGTGATCGGCCCACATTGCGGGAACACGGCCGTGATTCCGTACGGGGGCCCGACCACGCAGCTAACGTCGAGCGCGAATAGGTCGTCGAGCCAGACGTTGGCCCAGCCGCCGAACACGAGCAGTCGAGAGCCTTTGTCGTCGTACGTGAGCGTCGTGTCGGCGCGGCCGCTCGGAGGCGAGCCGCGCACCTCGGGCGTAGACCACGTCATCTCGCCGCTGTCCAGCACCGCGATGTCTCTGACGAACGCGCCCTGGCCGTTGTAGTTGTTGGCCTCGCCCAAGACACCGCCAAACACAAACACCTTGGCGTGCGGGATCGCGAGCACCGCGCACGCCGCGTGATTCCAGCGCGGCAGCGGGCTCGCCATATGCGGGCCGTCCACGCAGGACCAGGCGTTGGTGCTCGAGTCGAACACGTGGAGGTCGTTGAACTGGACCACGCTGTTCCAGCCGCCGCACACGAGCATTTTATCCTCGACCGCGCATGCCTGGTGGCCGGCGCGCTTCTCGGGCGGTTTGCCTTTGGCCGCCACTTTGGTCCACGTCCAGTCGTCCAGGCGAAGTGCGAAGAGGTCGTCAAAGTCGCGCCGCGCGTACCCGGCGCCACCGTAACCACCAAACACGAGCATGGTCTTGCGGATCACCACAGCCGAGTGGCCGCCGCGTGGGGCTGGCGCGCCGCTGGTGGCAGTATATGAGCCACTCGCGGCCCCAGAGGAGCCGGAGCCGCCGCCACCACCACCACCACGAGAGATGCTTCCACGCGCTGTCGGCGCCATGGCTAGCGCGTTGCTTCCAGCGGCACTGGGCTGCAGCCACTCCATGGTGATCGGGTTGAAGACCCAGAGGTCGTTAAAGCGCGTGCTGCTGCTGTGGAAGCCGCCAAAGACCACGATCTTGCCGTCCACGACCGTCGCCGAGTGCTTCCAGCGCGGCGGCGGCGCGCTGTGGGCTAAAATCTTGAGTTTCTCCCACTCGCATGGCGTGCTGGTGTTGATCTTGAGCAGGAACAGGTCGTTGGATGGCCCCGGCGGCTCGGCGTAGTCGCAGCCGCCGAACAAATAGCCGTTCGAGCCGATAACCGAGAGCGAGTGGCCCGAGCGCCGCGCCGGCGGTTCACTGTTGCGCGCGGCGACCGTCTCAAGCTTGGTCCACTTGAGCGCACCGCTTATGGAGGCGCCAGCGGCGCTGGTGTCGCCTGTGGGGAGTGACATCGTGGGCTGCTATTGCCCATTGCCTTTGGCGCGGTTTGCTTTGAAGAGACGCGTGCAGGTCTGGTCGAGGATTGGCTGAAATGATGTTGTAGTGGATGCTGATTGGTTGATATGAAGTCTCACCTCTGGTATGTGGTAGAAATACCGCGTAAC
Source organism: Pythium dissimile (assembly GCA_023336445.1). NCBI lineage: Eukaryota > Oomycota > Peronosporomycetes > Pythiales > Pythiaceae > Pythium > Pythium dissimile. The sequence continues at coordinate 31,741 of JAADWZ010000106.1, read as the reverse complement.
GGAGGATGTTTCGATTTTTGCACCCCTTCAAGATCGGGAATGCAACAGCGAGGTGACCAGCCTCCATTCTTCGAGGCGTCTTGCTTTCTAGCTCGCTCGCCGACTCCGCCATAGTAGACGAGTAGCCATGGCGTACAGAGACCGTACGGACGAGTTTGCCACGCGCCGCACGAACCTCAAGCAGCGCAATCTGCGCTTCAAGCTGCGGCAGCTCGCGGACAAGACGCCGTATCTGCCGCTTTTCCAGCCCAAAAGCGTGAGTCCTCGTCGGTGGCACTGGCGCTAGTACATCTAGTTTATAGCTGACGAACTGTGAGCATGCACTGCAGCAACTCAAGGCGCTGGGTATGGACAGAGCGCTGCTCCAGGAGACACGCGAGTTTGCCGGGATGGAGGCCACTGCCGAGGTGCAAGTGCCCGAGTGGGTGCGGTTCGTCGATGACGCGAACGAAGCCATTCGACTACTACAGGTCAAGCGTGAGTGATGAGAGTCTAACCATCAGACCTACCAATCCGACACAAACTACAGACTGACCGTACCGGGTGGATTGATTGCAGTGGAGTATCTTCAAATGGTCCACACGAGGCGCCTGATGATCCGCTTTGACGGCGCCGAGGACCAGCACGAGCGCGAGATCGACCAGCTCAACGACGAAGTGACGCAGCTCTTCCAGTGCGCGGATCGCTCGCTCAAGCAGATAACGCGGCCATTCGTCGGCGGCCAGCCCACGGTCTCCGCTGCGGACCGTCTCGTGCGCGTGAACACACAGCGGTCTATCGCCTGCCGGCTGCAGCAGATATCCGTCAAGTTCCGCCAGCGCCAGCGCGAGTACTTGCATCGCTTGCAGCTGCAAAAGTTCGGCTCGGACATGTTTGATTTTGATCCTGATGACGCCGACGCAGCAGCGCTGTCCAACGACCCGGCGCGTTATCAGGCAAGCCAGTGGTCGGCGCAGGCCGATCTGGCGGTCGAGATGCAACGCTTCAAGATCGAGTCGCGCGACGCGGAGATCCAGCGGATAGCCAGATCTGTCAGCGCGCTCGCGACGATCTTCAAAGAGGTCGCCGAGATGGTCATCGACCAGGGCACGCTCGTGGACCGGATCGACTACAACATGGAACAGGTGTGTCTACATGCGCCCGTGCAACGCTGACAGGGTTACCATTCGTAACCAATCCTTTGCCACCAGGTCGCCGAACGTGCACGCTCTGGACTGAAGGAGCTGCAGCGCGCAGAGAAATACCAGCGCAACACGCGGCCCGAGCGCTGCATCAAGCTGCTGCTCTCGGCCATTTTCCTTTGCTTTGTCATCCTCTACATCAAGCACTCGTGAACAAGTGACGTAGGAAGGCATCAGACAACCGCTCATTTCTTCTCAACGACTATGCGCGGGCGAGTGCGAGACCAACGCTCTGCGCCCGCGACGCGCGGTCTCATTTGACACGCATAAACAGAGTTTTCATTCCTCATTTGCCACCAGTTCTCATCAACACTCGTTCCTACTGGACACAGCCACTCACCTCGTAAAAATGGAGGGGAGTCAGACCAAGAACTACGGTCTCAGTTGTTGCATCAGCCCAAGAGCTACGTTCTCAGAAACGCATCAGATCGTCCCTCCAACGCAACATGGCTGCTCTGACTTGATGACGTCCTCATTTGACAAGCATGGAGTCGCGCTCAACCCGCCGCTTCGGCGCGCCTGGCGTGGAGCCTGGGAGCCTCTCCCTCTCGCGAGCGTCGGCGCCCAAGCGCCGCAACCAAGGAGCCGCGCGCTCGTGCTCGTCCATCTTGCTGCTCCAGGTCTGCCTCGCGCTGCTCTGCTGCAGCTTCCTGCTCCAGTGGTGGCACTGGCAGGCGAGCCCGCTCATCGCGCGCCACGCGCTGCATCCCGAGCCTAGTCACACAGACACCGACCGCGCGCGTCTGCGCGGTCAAGGCCGCAATGGCGACCAGGACCGTGGCCGCGACCGTGACCGCGACCTCGACCGCGGCCGCGATCCATCACTCAATTTCAACGACCTGCAGGCGCTGAAAGAGGCTGAAGAGGACGGCGCGAAAGTGCATGGAGCGCCCGAGCCAGCGGTGCTGGAGAAGCCCACGCACCCGCCGCTGGACACTGAGGCCCCCACCATTGCCACCAAGACCCAGCGCGTGTTCGTGCCGCCCACGAGCTCGGCGAGCAAGGAAGAGATTGCGGCCTGGAGGCAGCGGTTCCACCCGTCGCACCACACGCCCGACCAACGCAAGGTCGCCGATATGGTCGCGTGGGCCTGGAAAGGATACGAGGAGAACGCGTTCGGGCAGGACTACCTCAACGTGCAGACCATGAAAGGCGACGGCCTGCCAGGCCACGATATGGCGATCACGCTCGTGGACTCGCTCGACACGCTGTTCTTGCTAGGCATGTTTGACCAGTTCGACCGCGCGAGTGAGTGGGTCGACAAGAACATGAAGCAGCGCATCTACCAGCCGGGCTTCATCAGTCTCTTTGAGACCACCATCCGCAGTATGGGCGGCTTGCTCTCGGCGTACTACCTCTCTGGTAGGGTTCTACTCCTCCCATTGTTTTGAGCATCGCTTCTAACTGATGGTACTGTGACCATGCACAGGCCAGGAGCACTTGCTCGAGGCTGCTCGCGAACTCGGCGAGGCGCTGTCACCGGCGTTTACGATTCACTCGCACGGGATGCCGGGCAAGGACTTTGACATCATGGTAGGATGGGGGTGGGGCGTTCGTCCAGGAGGTAGTGTGGGAATGGCTCATGGTGTGCATGTGCTGCGCCCAATAGACGAAGACAGACAGAGACTCGGCGTCGGTCGCGGAGGCTGGGTCGCTGCAACTTGAGTTCAAGTACCTGGCGACGGCTACGGGGGAGCGCAAGTTCCACAACCACGTCGAGCACATCATGGACAAGGTGCGGTCGCTGACCCTTCGTCTCCGTTTCTTGCGTGATGTACAGTCAAACTAACTGACACGCATCTTGGGTAAGCTCTTCAAAGAGGTCGAGGACAAGTATCACGACGGCTTGCTTCCGGTCCAGATCAGCGTGTATAGCGGCCGCATCGCCGCCTCCAAGATCACGCTCGGTGCCTACGGCGACAGCTACTACGAGTACTTGCTCAAGCAGGTTGGTGAATGGATTGATGCGAATTAGTCGAGTTTTCGGATCTTTGGGGTTGACTTATTTTCGAATTTGTAGTGGCTGCTCTCCGGCAAGAAGGACACCAAGTACCGCACCGAGTACATGCGCGCGGTTGACGGCATCCGCAAGAAACTGGTCACTCGGAGCGAGCCCAACAAGCTCTTGTTCATCGCCGAGTGGGTCCACGGCGCGCTGTCGCCCAAAATGGACCACTTGGTCTGCTTCGTGCCTGGGATGCTGGCGCTGGGCTACATCCACGGCATGCCCGCCGACCACCTCGAGCTCGCCAAGGAGCTCATCGAGACCTGCTACCAAATGTACGACCAGATGGAGGCCAAGCTCGCGCCCGAGATCGCCTACTTCAACACCAAGCGCTATGCTCGGGAAGACCTGGACATCCATCCGCAGGATGCGTTCAATATCCAGCGCCCGGAGACCGTCGAGAGCCTCATGATCTTGTACCGCGTCACCAAGGACGCGAAGTACCGCGCGTACGGCCGCACGATCCGCGACGCGTTCGAGAAGCACAGCAAGCTGCCCGACGGCGGCTACACGACCATCTCGAACGTGAAAAACGGGCCCGTGCAGCCCAAATTCCGCGACGGCATGGAGAGTTTCTTTCTGGCTGAGACGCTCAAGTATCTGTTCTTGCTGTTCAGCGACGACGACACACTGCTGCCGCTCGACGAGATCGTGTTCAACACGGAGGCCCACCCGTTCCCCATGGCGGCGTAGTATGCTAGTACTTCGGATAAACCGAGGGAGGACGAACCTCACCGCCGAATAGAATTGGAGTGGACGAGAGCGCTAATAATGGGCTGGCGGCGGTGGACTGACTATTTATCTACCTTCAAGCAGGTGTACATTGGCTACTGCTCCCGTTTCCTGTCGCAAGCTTTCTCTTCCATTATGGGCGGCGGCCTGTCAACGCCGTCCACCAGTAGCTACCGCTTCGGCGTGACCAATGACGTCGCCGACGCCGACGATCTAACCGACGATTCCTCCACCTGCTCCTGGGTCGGCTCGACGCTCGAGCTGCCGTCCACGCCGTTCTCAGTGGACGCGCACTTCCATCTTCGCGGCGTGCTGGGCACCGGCATGCTGGGCCGCGTGCGGCTGGTGCAGCACACGAAATCCAAGACGTTTTTCGCGCTGAAATCCATGCACAAGAGCGACATCCAGGCGCAACACATGGCCCGCCACGTCGACATGGAGCGAGCGGCACTGGCCAAGCTGGCGCCCCTGCGGCACCCTTTTCTCGCCTCGTTCTTCGGCAGCTTCCAGACAGCAAGCCATGTCCACCTCGTGCTCGAGTACGTGCCCGGCGGCGAGTTGCTGCACCGGCTCCACCAAGTGGGCGGCACGTTTTCACCTGAGACGACCAAGTTTTACGCCGCCGAGCTGGCGCTGTTTGTCGGCTTTTGCCATCGCCACGGGTACATGTACCGCGACCTCAAGCCCGAGAACGTGCTGCTGGACGCGCGAGGGCATATCAAAGTGGTCGACCTGGGGTTCATCCGGCGCTTTGACGACCGGCATGAGCGGTGCTCAACCTCGGTGGGCACGCCGCAGTACCTGGCGCCCGAGCAGCTCACGCAGTCGAAGGCAAAGCGCAGTTATACCTGTATCGTCGACTGGTGGGCGCTGGCCTGTATGGTATTTGAGATGGCGACGGGCCGCACGCCGTTTGCGTCAAGCTGCAGCACTGGTACAAGCTCGAGCGAGTCGCCATTCGAAGTGTACACTCGCATTGTGCAAGGCCGCATCCAGTGGCCGCGAGCCATGGACGCCGCGCTGAAAGATATGCTGCGCAAGATGCTGGATCCGGATCCGGCCAGGCGGCTCGGTGAACTGGACGCGCTTAAGCGCCACGCGTGGTTCCAGAGTGTTGACTGGCAGCAAGTGGAGCGAGCAGGCGGGGCGCCGCCCTTCCGCCCCATTTTCAAGATGGACGGCGACCGGTCGTGCTTTGACGAGTACCCGGACGTGCCGGACGAGGATTTTGGCAACGCCAGGGCCGCGACATCGCCCGAATTCCGGAATTTTTGAGACAACACATTGGTGAATGCTACCACGAGCTACAATACTACCAACGGATATAGAGAAAAGTACACACAATTGAAAGTCAAAACTCACGCGTTACGATATGGATATTGCATGCCAGAGCCGGCAGGTTCATCCCGCACGGGCGGCTGCTCCCGCCTTTCCAAAGCAGCCAAACAAGCGGTGCGAGGCCAGCCTACTGCTTGGTCGGGTCGAAGAGCTTGGGCATCTGCTGCCAGCACTTGTAGTAGTCGGGCTGGTTGTGCTCGCAGTTGAGCGCATAGTCGGTGAGCTTGAGTTGATACGTGGACTCGAACATGAACGCCAGTCCGCCTTCAAACTTCTCCGGCTTGAGCTCGGCGTTCGAGGCCTTGAGGAACGTGGCCGCGTCCGGGCCGTGCGGTGTGTCGCACGAGTGGAGCGAGGCGCCGCCCGGCACGAAGCCGTCTTTGCCGCCCTTTTTGGCGTCGTAGACGCCGTAGACCATGCCCATGTACTCGGTCATGCAGTTGCGGTGGAAGTAGGGCGGACGGAACGTGTGCTCCTGGACCATCCAGCGCGGCGGGAAGATCACAAAGTCGCACACGGCGTTCCCGGGCTCCTCGGTCTGGCACGTGAGCACGCAGTAGATGGACGGGTCCGGGTGGTCAAAGTTGACCGAGTTCATGGTGCAAAAGTGGTCCAAGTTGTACTTGTACGGCACGTAGTTGCCGTGCCACGCGACCACGTTGTAGGGCGAGAAGCGCATCTGCGCCGTGAACAGCTTGCCGCCAAACTTGTTGACCATCTCGAACTCGCACTCACGGTCCTCGTAAAACGCCGACGGGTGCTCGAAATCGCGCGGGTTGGCGAGCCCGTTGGCGCCGATCGGCCCCAGATCGGGCAGCACAAAGTGGCGGTTGTACACCTCGCAGATGTAGCCGCGCACGGGGCCATCCACGTCGACCGAGAACCGGATGCCGCGCTGGATCACGCAGATCTCGTGCGGCTTGACCAGCATCTTGCCAAACTCGGTCGTGATCTTGAGCGCGCCCTCCTGCGGCACGATGAGAAAGTCGCCGTCCGAGTTGTAGAAGCCCTTGTTGGGCATGCTCGCGTTCGCCGTGTACATGTGGATCGCCATGCCGGCCTTAAGCGTCGGCTCGCCGGCGCCGCCGATCGTGCGCAGACCCTGCACAAAGTCGACGCATTCGCCCTCGGCGGGCATGGGCATGGGGCTCCAGCGCATCTGCTGAGGCGTGAGATTTTCGTGCGCAAAGTCGCCCTTGACGTACTTGTTCTCGATCTCCTGGTACTTGCAGTGCACGACCGGCGGCAGCACGCGGTAGAGCCAGCTGCGCTGGTTCTTGTGGCGCGGCAGCGTGAAAGCCGTGCCGCTGAGCTGCTCGGCGTAGAGCCCGTACGCGCACTTTTGCGGGTTGTTCTGCGCCTTGGGCAGCGCGTTGGGCAGCGTCTCGGAGCAGAAATGGCCGCCGAAGCCCGGCAGGTACGTCAGCTCGTCCCAGTCGAAGAGCGTGGAGGTCGTGTGCGTCACGTCGACGGTGGTCGCCATGGTGCTTTTGTAGAGCGAGGAGAAATGAAGTTGTGTGGCTCCGTCTGTGGACGAATGGAGCTCTTCGCTTCAGACTGCTGGTTAGACGGATGCAAGAAACACGCGCTGGGATGTCGAGATGCGTGGGATTAGAGGGCACAATGTCTACCCCTCAATTCGCAACTGTGTTCGCCATTTACTGTTTGTAAACAGACGTAGTTGACAATAGAGGGTGCGATTAGACGTCAAAACGTGGTATCTGTTGGTGTTTTGTGTGGCTTTTTACTGCCAAGGTTTTTTTTCAACTTCAACTGGCAGGCGTCAACACGGAGTCCAAAAGAACGGATATTTCCAAGATAACGGATATTTCCACGATGACGCGATCCAGTGAATAGCGCGATATTTACGGTATTTATTAGTGGGACAATATTATTATCGGACAGTCAAAACGTGGGAGGCTATCATAGAGAAGAGGAGAGCAACACGCTCTTTTAAGCCCGGCGTCGGAGCACAATGGTTGCAGCGTCCGACGCATCTCGAACGAGCGATTGGAACTGTCGCCTGCTGGAGTTATTATCAGTTGACAATTCCTTGACGCTTCGCCGCACAGTGGGCGAACACGACTGGCTCTGGGTGTCACCTGGCACATTATTGCAAGTGAGCTCGACGTCCACGCGAGGGTGATATGTCGGGAGTGGCATTTGATTGGGGGCTCGGAATTCGGGTGCGGCTTTGTATGGCTGGCTGCTATACGAATACGACGGATACGAGCCACTGCTCCCGCTGATGGCATCGATGGATGCAGCTCTCCAGGACGCCTCGGCCAACGAACGCTTGATTGGCGAGGAGGAGGAGAGAGATTCACCCGCAGCGAGCCGCGTGTGGCTGACGCCAGCGCACAGCACGCAGTTGGCGAGCGTGTGCGCTGAGCATTTTGTGTCTGGAGACGGCCGTTGCGTGGAACTATTTGCAGCGGCCGATGAGCTGCTCGTGGGGCAATATATTGGGACTGCAGGGATGGAGAGCGTGGGGCTCCACGACGATTCCACTGCCGGCTTGGCGCAGATGAAGCAACTGGGTAGGTGGTGGCGCATGCACGGCTGCTGGCTCTCGGTGGTGTGGGCTGCCGGTGCCGTGTATGCAGATTTCTGTGCTGAACTCGATGTCACAGCGGCCATATTTACAGTGTAATTCGCGACTTGTGGTCGATAGTCGTTGACTGCACATAGCACACAGCCTCGCAGGCTGTGCTTTGCACAGGCCCCGAGCGATGAAGAGACAACTGGGGGCTCATAGCTGCCACGATCCGAGGCCGGGGTATTGACTGGCATGGGCGGTAATTGCCACGCCGCGAGCTTGCCGCTGTGGTCTCCAACGCCACTGTTATTCCCGCTGCCAGACACGGGGAGCAATGTCGAAGATGGCACGTTCCACGAGTCTTGACGCACCGCCACTAGAGTTGGTAGAGACTCGGTCTTGCTGAGCTGAGCTGGAGCTACGCTTCGACTTGGATCTGTTTTCGAGTACTCGCTGGATGACAGAGTCGAGTATCCTGACGTCTCGCCGGGAGCCAGCGACACTTTGTTGGACGCCGACACGAATCCCGAGTCGCTGGTCGCGCGAGCAAGTTGGCTCTTCTTCTCGGGCGACGCCAACGCGTGAATCGTCGCTGCTGCCCTCATCGAAGTCGCGGCATTGGAGCCCATCTCCTGGGTGTTTGAGCTGATGTTGTTCTGCGGAGCTCTGCTGGCTTCGGGCTGCTGTCGCGCGTGACTGCCCTTCTGCGGCTGCAGCGCATACTTGTCGATCAGAAAGCGATACGACTTGACACGAGGTTTCAGCTCTTTCGCGCCTGTCGCTTGCTGTCCAATGGACTGCTCTCTGTGGCTCATGGCTCGCTTGGAACGCTTCCGCGTGAGCTCTTTCCCAGCCGCCTCAGTGTGAAACTGCTGGTGCCGCGGAATCGATTCTCTTGAATCCTCGAGCTGTTGGTTGTTCCTGTCGTCGGCCCGATCCACGACTGGTTTGTTGTTCTTGTTCTGGTCACCCCAGTCCGCAATGGCAGATGCCAGCTTGCTCGTTGGTGCCACGCCCTCGCTCGCCATCTCCCGCACGCGCGCCTCCAGCTCTCGTATTCGCTTCACATCCTCGTCTCTCCACTTGGCAAACACCTGGTTGTCTCTGGTCACGCGCTTCACTTCCTCGTCTTTGGCCTGCAGCTTGGCGCTAAACTCCTTCAATAGCGCGTCGTGTTCTTTGAGCCTCGTCTCCTGGCGCCGCCGTTGCTCCTGCGCCAATTTAGCTCGCAAGGACTGGATTTGCGCCTTGGCGGCCAGAAGCTCCGAGCTACCGCTGAACGATTCGTTCACGCGCACCACCTGCATCACCGAGCGCGCGCGGTCGGCAAACTGGAGCGTTCGGATGGTCTCTTCGCTGGCCCTTTGCGAGGGACTGATGGTCGCGATCAGAAATGCCAGGGTATTCCCACCGAACGAGTCTTGCAATAGCCGCGTGAGCGTCGAGTCTCGGTACGGGATGTGGCGACGGCCCGCCTCCGCCAGCGCGGCGATGCAGTTACCCAGCGCAGAGAGACTCGTGTTGATGTTCTTGAGCTCGACGGCGTGGTGGTCTTCCATGTCCAACTCGGTGTTCCACTTCTCGGAGCCCGCGAGGTCCACGAGGTTGAGACGCGACGAGCGGATGCGCTTGTCTCCATTGGCCAGCGGCGTCTCGATTGAGATGTTAATCTGCACGATCGCGTGGCTGCGGCTGCTGGACGAATTCAACTCGGTCTCCCGCACCGAACGGTTAACGCGGCCTTTCTCCAGCAGCCGCAGCGCCTCCGAGACATCACGCAGCGGCTCGCTGGAGAGACCTTGCAGCACCACATTGGTGCCCCCGTCTGCTGTCGGCTGCTCACGCAAAACCAGTGGTTTTTGCCGTTTCCGGTCCGTGAGCAGGTCGAACACGCGGTCGTTGTAGATCTGCAGGAAGCTGCCCGTCAATTGGATGTGTCCTTTATCGTGCGCAGCGGCGTAGCTCTTCGAGCACAGCTCCGATAAAACTCTCGGTATTAAACCCCACGTTGCTGGGGTCGGCGAAGAAATAGAACCGTTCTCGGAGCCAAATCCATCGCCAAACATGGTATAAGTCTTCCCCGTGCCCGTCTGGCCGTAGGCAAAGATCGTCGCGTTGACGCCCTCCAGCGCCGCGCGAATGCCCGGCTCGATCGCGCAGAACACTTGTTCCTGCGTGGAACTTTCCGCAAACACGCGATCGACCGCGCTCTCGCTGACCGAGCCCGCGCTGGTGGACTGCACCCGCAGACTGTTGGCCCTGTCTCCCAGACAGACAGCGTCGGTCTGGCTCTCGGCTCGGTGCGGCGGGCGGATGCGCACAAAGACTTGCATTCTGCTCGAGGTGGCCGCTGGCTCATCGGCTGGGAGAATGGAAGTACCGGCAGCGCTGCTGCAGATAGACGACGTCGTGGAGCGAGCAGTTGATGGCCGACTGTGATCAGTCCTGGCACTCGACGCCACCGCAGCCGATACGACAAGGGACTGTGGATCTTCCAGATCCAGACCTCTTGGCGATCGCAGATCTAAACGTGGGTCGTCATCACCGCGATCAGTGGAGACGTCCGCCTCGTCGTCGCCTGGATCCGCCCCGTCCACGCCGCCGCTTGGGGCGCTTCTCGCTGTCCAGGTTCTAGACAGTGACGAGCCGCTGACGCGCTCTCGTGGCTCCGATGACGGGCGGCTCCCGCCGCCGTCAGAGTCGGAGAACAGCTCCCACTCTTCGCATCGCGTCGCATCTTCGTCGTTTGTCGTGATGGTGCTGGAGGACGCCGCAGAGGATGGAGGCGTCGGGAATGCATGCTCGGTGGAGCCAGCAGTAGCACTCTCGAATGGCTCGGCCTCGGTCTCCAGTGGCGATGCACTGAGCGGCGGTGGGGGATCACGGGCGCTCATTCCTCCTTCGAGCCATGCCGTACTTCCCGTGATTGCAAAATCGTGAAAGGCACAGCGGCGTGAACACTGCCGAACAGCAGAAAAAGCTTCACTGCCCCCTAAAAATATAAATCAACCACCACCATGAGTTCAGCTCATTAGCCCATTGGAGAAGATGATAGACAGCACGCACCTAGAGACTGTTTGCGGCGGCGCGACTGGGAGCAGGCTACGTGCGGCGTCGTGTGCGTCACGAACCGCGCTCATTCTGGCATAGATGTATTGGGCAGTAAACTGTAGTGAGGGAGTGAGGGAGTGACCTGCGCATGTCGCCAGGAGCTACGCTCCCATGTGGACCACACCATGTAGGCGCCTGCTCTGTCGACGCCATCACTACATGGCAATTGGTGATGACTGCGCGTGATTGCGAGGCACTACGGCGGCTTGTCACGCGTGGCGAATGAATGGACTGCCTCAGCAATCCAGAGGCAACCAATCTCCCGCCCTTTCAAGTGTGTCCATCTGGCACTGCCACTTCCACAGCGTCTTCTAATCGGCGTGCTTTCTCCCAACCTGGTTCATGGTGTTGAGTATGCAGCGACTTGTATTCAAAGCACCGCGTGTGTCGATCCCAAATGGCTGCTTCTCGGCGCACCCCCACGGACCAGAGGGTAGGTGGCTCCACATCCAGAGGCAGCAGAGAAAACGAGAGAACGAGAGAACAGTACAGCACTTAACAAGAAATCCGCAGACTTTTTGTCCATGCACGCCACCACCTCAACATCAGCAGGCGACGCGCGCCGTCGGCGTCGATCGCTGGACGGCAAGCGCCAAGATGCGGCACCGCCTCCATCCCCGTCCTCCAGTAGCACCCCGCGCCACCAGCCAGTCAACGAGCCCATACGGTCGCCGCGACCGCGTCCAGCACCGCTGCATCTCGGCGCCAAGGAGACGCCGCGCGGCCGCCAGCCGGGCATCCTGGCGCGCGGCCAGCAGCAGCAGAAGCAGCAGCAGCTCTACTCGCCGATCCGCACGCGCCGCCACCGCCTCGCACCGTGGCTCGCGCACTGGCAGCGCCACTGCCTGGCGGCCGTGCTGCTGTGGGAGACGCTGCTGCGCTGGGTCTTCATCACCATCCCCACGGTGGTCTTTGACCGCATCGACGGGCTGGACAAGGTCGTGAGTTTTTTCTTCGTGTACGTGATGCTCCAGGCGCTGGCGATCCTCTGGGGCTTTCTGTTCAACATTGGCGCGATCCTGGGCGACAACATGATCCGCATCCTCACCATGCCGTTCGTGCAGGGGCTCTGCTTGCTGCTCACGCACGCGTCCGTGATCGGTATCGTGCTCTCGATCGGCCGTGCCACGTGGATCCTCACGTGGCAGTCGACGCAGAACTTCCCCATGATCCGCCGCATCATCGCCTACGAGTGCCGCCCGCAGTCGGTCATTCTGGTGGTCGCGCTGCCCATGCTCGTGCTGCTGCCCAGCCTGATCCTCGTGCCCGCAACCTGCGCGGCGCTGCCGCTCGCGCCCGTGGATGCCGCGCACCACCACGACGTGTGGCACTCGTGGGCTCGAACGCTCTGCGACGAGAGCTACCTCAAGTTCATCACGGACCGCCACCCGCTCTTCCAGCGCGCGCTGCGGCTCGCCACGGCCATCGCCATCTGGCAGTTCATCCAGGCCTGTCTCGAGATCCTGCCGCGCTGGCGCTCGGCGCTCGTGGGCATCTCCCCAACCGCGACCTTTGTGCTGGCCGGCTCGATGGGGCTGCTCAACGCCGTGGGCTCGGTCTGGTGGATCGAGTGGATCGCGCGCCACTTCAAGCACAGCGTCACGCCGCTCAGCGCGCTCTCGACCGACCAGTGGGAGATCTTCGGCATGGCGCTGCTCACGGCCTGGATCGTCTGGTTCTTGCTGCTCACGTGGCAGACCTCGCGCAGCCGCGCTGCCGAGGGTGACGCCAGCCAGAAGAAGCTCATCGGGCTCTTTGAGCGGCTCAAGTACTCGTTCGTGATCGGCCAGGGCATCATCTTTGCGCGCGCGTGCGTGCACCCGGACATGGGCTTTGTCCACGCGCAGCTCGAGCTCACGATCATCAATCTGCTGCTACCGTCCATCTACGTGGTCTCGCTCGTGCTGCTGCGCATGGTGAGCGTTTGCAGTCTGCGCACACTCACGGTCGGCGCGCCCGTCTCGCTCGCGATCGCCGGCGGCATCTGTGTCGGCTCCAAGATGACCGAGCGCCCGCACTCGTTTGTTGTGCTCTCTCTCTTTCTGTTTGACATGTCGCTGCGCTGGTCCGACACGGTGAGCTCCCTCGACCGCATGGGCCGCGTGCCCACGATGCTCCAGGAGATGCTGCGCTCGACGCTGCCCGCGAGCGCCAAGCACGCGCCGATCGGCCACCGTGTGGCCAAGAAGATCGTGTACCTCGCGGGCTTTGTGCTGTTTGTGTTCGTCGCGGTGATCGCCGGCTTCAGCGTGCTCTCAGTGCTGCAACAGAACAGCAAGTGGTACCCGGACGCCACGTCGCTCAGGTTCCACAACAAGAGCGCTATCGAGATCCACCACACGGCGATCGTCAAGCTGCACCTCGAGCTCGCGAACGCGACAAGCGACGCGATCCACATGGACAGCCCGCGGTACGCAAGCTGCCACAACACTTGGAGCGGCATGAGCCTCGTGGACTTTGCGCTCTTCGCCGAGGCCGCGTACTTTGATCCACTATCGCAGGACGTGTCGTTGTTCATCGCGACCATGTTCACGGGCGAGCTGAGCGGCGTGGAGATCCGGTACCCGGCGCTCAACTCGAAGACCGGCTCTAAGCTCGACTTTTTCGAGGCGTTCATCCCGGCGCTCAATACGAGCGTGATCTCGGTGCGCGGCACGGACATTTGGCGGTTCACCGACTTTATCGAGGACGTCAAGATGTTTGTCGAGCCCGTGATCTTCACGATCTTGTCGGGCATTTTCCCGACCATCCGCATCTGGCCCGACGTGACGTTTTCCACGCTGATCGAGCTGTACAGCGAGCTGATCTCGCTGTTCGGGCTGCACCACGACTTTTGGTACTACCACGAGCTGCTGGCGTACGTCGAGTCGATCCAGGACCGCGAGGTGGTGCTCACAGGCCACTCGATGGGCGGCGGCATCGCCAAGCTCGTGGGGTCGATCGTGGGCAAGACCTCAATCACGTTCTCGCCGCCGGGCTTCGTGCAGAGCTACAGCAAGCTGGTCCACGACATCACCGGCAAGGCACTCAAAGTGGACCGCAGCAGCCTCCACCACCGCAGCGTCGCGGTCGTGCCCGAGTACGACCCGATCACGCTGATCGACGCGCAGGCCGGTATGATCCAGAAGATCTCGTGCAGCACGCCCCACCTGTCCATGCAGCTCTCGTGCCACATGCTCGAAGGCACGCTCTGCAACCTGCTGGAAAACTGCGGCGACCCGCGCGGCCGCATCTCAGCCTGCCGCTTCGAGCACCAAATCTCCAGCCTCTCGGACGACCTGCTGCCCAAGCTCGCGGCGATTCTCCACCCCGAGATGGTGATGACCATCGCCCTGGTGGTCAGCATGGTGCTCTCGATCGTCATCAACAACCGCCGCCGGCCGTCGCTGCAGACACAGTTTCTGGCCCACGGCCCATCGGCCAAGGGCAAACCGCCGTCGCCCGCGAGCCGCCGCCAGCGCGAGTTGGCGCGCGAGAAGCGCACGGCATCGTCGCGGGCGTCCGCCCACTCGCTGTCGCCGCCCCCGCGACGCAAGTCCACCGCATAGAAGACGCGTTATGATATACAGTGCATATTCACAGTGAGAGAGAGAGAGAGAGAGAGAGGCCACAGCCACTACCATTTCGAGTATGGCCCGTGCATCTCTTGAATGATCGAGAGAACCAAGATCGCCAACTCGTACTATTAGACCTCCCACACCGTCCTTTTCATGCAGTTGATCCTCCGAGAAAGTGCCATGGTGCAACTAGACAACCACTTCGCACAAGTTTGAGCAGCTCTACCGCTTCCTCCCAGCTACTACGTAGTATGCAGTCCTCGCCATCAGCAGAAGTCGCGAACATGCTCTTCAACGTGAACGCGATAATACCGATAAAAAAAAGGAGTAAATGACGAGACCAATACCGGTATTTGTTCCAGTTCCCTATGAATATGATATCGAGTATTTCCGCTGCAAAATCTAATATTTCGAGAAAACGCGAAGCGGAAAGGCTCCAATTCACAGTCAACCCGTGCCCATACGTGGCACCGTTGCGAAAGCGCCCTTGGGAACCAGTCGCTTCCACGCCTTTAGCGCGCGGTTTCCCGTCCAGAGCGACGACATAATATCCTCACCACGTCCGCGTGTACCAAAGCAACCCCGCGCCGGTCTTTTGGGTCTCGGAGCGTCTCTAGAAGCGGAGCAACGCCCACGATGAACGACCCACTCGAGTGGTACTGGGAGATCCCGGTCATCTCGCGCCTGTACCTCACGGGCGCGTTCCTCACGACCACGGCCTGCGCACTGGACCTCGTGTCGCCGTTCTCGCTCTACTTCAACTTTAACCTCATTTTCTTTAAAGGACAGGTGCGAGCGAGATGCATTTGCACTGTTTGTTCCTACGGGGTTCAAGTGGTCGTGGAACACACTGACGATTTATTTCTCTTTATTAATCTCTGTAGATCTGGCGCCTGCTGAGCAATTTTTTGTTCTTTGGGTTGTTCAGCCTGGATTTTCTGTTCCACATGTACTTTGTGTAAGTGGTTTTGCGTCTGCGCATGTGGAACAAAAACGTTTCGGCTCATTTTGAGTTCTTCTATCGTAGCGTCCGGTATTGTCGACTGTTGGAGGAAGGATCGTTCCGCGGACGCACGGCTGATTTCTTGTACATGCTGCTGCTCGGCGCGTTCGTGATGATTGTGCGCGGAGCTGCTGTACTTTTCGGTCAAATTTGTAACCACTGACGATAGGTGATACCGTCCATTTATTCACAGCTCGTGGCGCCGTTTATCAACATCCACTTTCTGGGCTCGTCGCTCACGTTCATGATGGTGTACCTCTGGGGTCGACGCAACGAGCACGTGCGCATGAGTTTCCTCGGGTTGTTCCCGTTCACGGCGCCATATTTGCCCTGGGTGCTCTTCTCGTTCTCGCTGCTGCTTGGCAACAGCGCTACCACCGACATCATCGGCATCATCGTCGGTCACATGTACTACTTCCTCGAAGGTATACCCCTTACACCTATCTAGGATCCTCTTCGAAGGATAGAGCACTGATTAGAGTTGGGTATTGTGGTTGCAGATGTCTACCCGACGATCGCGCGGATTCGAGGATGGAAGACCGAGCGGCCGCTGGCGACGCCGCGTCTGCTGTGAGTCTCAATTCTGGGACGGGAGACTCTCACATCTCTGTGAAGTTCTGATGAGTTTGTTTGTTGTTGTGTGCTCATAGCAAATACTTGTTCGAGGCGCGGCCGGTGCCCGTGGCGGAGCAAGTGATCAACGACCTCGCGGGTGGGAACAACATTGTGCTGGACGACCGCGATCCGCGCGAGGACGAACACCCGCATAACGAATAGTTGCGAAACAGAACACAATCCAAATCAAGGTGGAAAGTAGGAGAGGAGGGATATCACTGGAACAAGAATACAATTTCATCGTATTACACAAGGAGTTTGTTCACCACACGAAAGGATGGAGAACCTGGGGCTGCTGTGGTGGAGGCAGCCGCGGATCGACAAACAAAACAAAGCTTCGATCGCTCTGTCTGTGTTGGCTGTTGCTGTGTAGCTCAATTCGTGAGGCACTTCAATAGATAAGACGTAAACGGGTAAACGATGCAGACGACGATCGACACACAGCATCCAAGAAAGGCCAAGTTTAGTAGTCCAGATCGCCGGCCATCATGAGCGGGATGTGCGAGTTGCGCTGGATGTCGGGTACGCGCATGAGCATCAGTAGCGACTCGCGCGAGTCATCGTAGTGGTCGTCGTCGTCGTTCATCGCCTCGGAGTGAGACTTGGTGCCTGAGACCACACGCTTGAGCATGGGCTTCATCTTGCCCAGCAGCGACTTCTGCTTAATGGGCGCCGAGGTGGTGCGGCGAAGCATCGGCGGTGGGGCCGATGGCGCCATCGGCGGCTTCTTCTCAATCGACGACTGGCGGCGGCGGGTGAAGACGTTGGCAAAGCCCGAAGGAGAAGATGATGATGACGATGCCTGAACTGGAGCTGGTTCATGCTCTGGTAGCTCAGGCTGTGGCACCGGCTCGGACGAGAATGCCGGGTACGGAAGTGGACCGATGGGGCTGGCGAGCGGGTCGTCGCCAAACTCCTTGGGCAGCGTGACGCACATCATCGGGTTCTTGCCCGTACTGGTGCTGCGCTTCATTGTGGGCACACGCATGGTCGGCGCGTATCCGCTGTGGCTCGTGGAGCGGGCGATGGTCATTTTCGTGAGCTGTGGCGGCGGGAAGTGGCAGGTTGGGAACTGAAACTCGCTAACCGCGGCGAGCGGCTTCATGGTGTTGTTGGCCAACATCACTACAAACTGCTGATGGTATCCGTTCTTCAAGATTGGAAGTAAAGCCTCGTGTTGCCGTCTGTGACATCCGTCTTCTCCTACTCTTGACAGCGGGCGTGCGCGCGGATGGCCGCGCCGCGCCACGCTGCCCAGCCTTTCCGGCAGCGTGGCTTAACGGGTGCACTCATCCACTCAAGTGGGTGACCATCTGCATCCATGGTGGACTGGACAATTGCGCTCTATGTGGAAAATCGCACAGTAATGGAGAGGCACTGCCTGATAACGAGCGGAGCTCCTCACCGGAAACGCGCTGACTCTCCGAACCATCTGGTGGGTGGAAAGAGTCGGAATGAATCCGAAAATCACAGATGTGGATGACAAAGATGTGTTTTATTACACAAAATAGCCAGAGTTGCTCTTCTCCAGATTCCTGAGCTCTTCTTGAGACCAGAAGGAGGCCAGGGCAAAGGTCACCGTGGTCCAACCATGGAAGCGACCCACTAGTTGCGATGCATATGGCCAGGCCATTCGCTGCTCCGTGTACTGTACATCACTGGGAGCCCGTGGATCTTTCTCTGAGATGGTGAACTGAAGTGCGGAGGAGCAGAACATTTGTTGAGCTTTGACATGCGTTCGTTCATCTTACTGGACATCTCCGCTGGCTTTCCACTGTTCATGTGTGCGCATGCGTATGAATGTCCACCCTGACTACGGATCTGTACTATGATACTGTACCGACCCACAATGAATGCCATCAGCACAGTCGTGTGTGTGTGAAGACTGATTCGAGCCGGTGGCTCAAAGGAGGACTACACGGTACTGCTGGACGCATGCTAGCACCGGGATCAAATCCCAGTGCCGACTGCAACGAGCCGGCGGCAGCGCTTGTTGAAGTAAAATGTTCAACTGGTTCCGTCTGGAAGATCCCTGCCATGCCTTGCTGCAGTTCCCGGACTGTAACTGCGTCACTGCCTATCTGTTGGTCCATCGAGAAACCAACGATTAATATCGTCGACCGTTCGTTTTCGCGATCTTCAGGGAGGCGACGATCGGCATCCGGAGCTCGGCGAGCCGACGATTTGTCCTCGGATGGCTGGGTATCGAATCGAACGCCTCTTCCAGCTGACGCACAGGATACAGAATGCTTCCCTCACTAGGAAATCGATCCGCAATCGCTCATGAAGTCCCCTAGCGCAACGGACGCACTTGCAGAAGCCGGGGAATGCCTGTAGCAGCTCCGGTCACACGTCTCTTCTTATTAGTCATGTGACTGATATCCACTGTGTCCGATTGCGCGTAGCAGCAAGCACCACGGCCAATCAGCAGCATAGGCGAGGAGCTACAGCACCTTTGATCTCCACGTACAACACGCTGCCCTCCCTCCCTCGCCAAGCACTCTAGCACACATGCCGAAGACTTTACGAGGTGATGCAGTTTGTTGCCTGGATCCTCGGTGCAGTGACTTCAACATGTCACTGACGATCTCTCCCTCGCGTATCCAAAACGAAATGGATAAAAACCGCGAAGAAACCACCTAGCTCCGTTGGAGATGCCAGCGGAACCTCAACAATCCACACGGCCATCGTCTTCCCTGGCGAGTCGTCATGGAAGGCGCCATATTGCTATCAAGTGCTGGAATGCATTATGTGGACCACATTGGAACGTTGCTCCTCACTAGTGGTGGCGACTCACCTAGCGCATAATCCAAGCCCATACCGCCACCTCACGGGATATGATCACGCTCCCGATGCTGCGACGCCGCGACCGCGACCGAATGCCCGCCAGCAGCCACCGCGGCAGCGCGCTTTGCGCGCCGTGCGTCGCTATCCACACGGAAGACTCGCAGTTGCCGCGCTTCCAGGACCGCTCGACAACACTCCTCGTCCCCGGCGGCTCGCTTGGAGTGCGCGTGCTCGCGGTCGCGGCGCCGCTGATCTACATCCAAGCGCAGACCAACGGCAACGTCAGCGCCAACGTGGCGGTGCGGCGCGAAGCCTAGCGCATGTTCGGCGGCGGCGGTCGCATCACCGCGCACCGCGTGTACCAGCTCGACGCGAGCTGCGCCGACCCGCAGTGGATCGTCAACTCGCAGCTGCTGTGGCGGGCGCGCGCCGCGGCCGCGCCAACGCCGATCGTGCTGCGCGTCGTCGCGTTCCCACGCGCTTTGCAGACCAAGATGACCGAGCAGCTAGCGGCAAACGGCGTCGCCACGCACCCGACGCAGTGGACCCACGAGCTGTTCGTCACCGCACAGCCACTTCTCTCCAGTCTCTTTTTGTTCGGACTCGCAGCTCGACGCGACGCCGAGTCGATCGACCTGGCGATCGAGCCAGCTCTCCTCGACAGTCCTGCGACGCGCGCCGAGGCGCCGTGCCGCGCATTTTTCAAGCTGGACGAGAGTCTGCGGCGCCACGTTCCGCTCGCCGCCGGCGCTCACGTGCTGGACATTGGCGCGTCGCCCGGCGGATGGACTGATTGTTTGCTCCGCCATGGCGCGCGCGTCGTCACCGTGGATCCAGGTACACTCACGATCCCGCTCGCGGGACGAGCCGTGGTTCACTTGCCGCTGCTGCTGGAGCACGCGCTGCCGCATCTGCGCGCGATGGACGTGTTCGACATGGTCGTGTGTGACATCAACGTGCGTGTGGACGCGAGCGCGGCGCTCATGCGACGAGTGGCGCCGCTGCTGCGGCCTGGCGCGCGGCTCGTGCTCACACTCAAGCTGGGCAAGAAGCCGACGCCTGAGGCTGTGGAGACCGCGTTCCTCTGCGTGCAGCAGCTGCTCTCGCCGGTGTTTATCAACTTAGCGCTGATATGGATCCACGCCAACACGCCCAACGAACGCACACTCTTCGCCACTAAGCTAGTCGAAGTACCAGCACTTGTCAACACCAACTAACTATCAATTCGTCAGGAATAAACACTATCTTGTACTACGACAGAACCGGGTTGCTCGTCTCTACTCGCCGTACAGCGCGTCAATCTCGGCCGCGTACATCTTGGCTACGACCGAGCGCTTGAGCTTGAGCGTGGGCGTGAGCTCGCCACCCGGGATCGAAAAGTCCTTCTTCAACACCAAGAATTTCTGCACGCGCTGCGCGCGCGACGTGGATGCGTCGTTCGATCGCTTCGTGCCGGCCGTAATGTACTGCTGGAACTTGTCGCACGCAATCGCCTCATCCACGGTCTGCGCCTTGGAGCCGATCTCGTTCGCGATCTTGAGCGCGATCGGGTCGAGGTTGTCGGTCGGCGCCGCGTTCTCGTCCATGACCACGCGGAACGTGCACACAAACGTGAGGAACTTGCGCTTGTCGCCAATGACCATGACGTTGCTCAGCGCTGGCATCTCCGACTTGAGCGAGTCCTCGATGAGCACCGGCGGGATGTTCTCGCCGCCGGCCGTGATGATGAGCTCCTTGATGCGGCCTGTGATGCGCAGGAAGCCGTCCTCATCGAACGCCGCCACGTCGCCCGAGAGCAGCCAGCCGTTCTGGAGCGTGTCGAGAGTCGATTTCTCGTTGTTCAGATAGCCCATAAACACGTGGCGGCCAGCGTACTGGATCTCACCCGAGGTGGGGTCAATGCGCGTCTGCGTGCCTGGTAGCGGCGTGCCAATCGAGCCGATTTTCCACTTGCCCGGCAGGTTGATCGTGTGCGGGCCGGTACATTCCGACTGGCCGAAAATCTCGTAGATTGGAATGTCCAAGCTGCCGAAAAAGCCAATGCAATCGGCCGAGATCGGCGCCGCGCCCGTAAAGCAGTACTTGCACGCGTCCAGTCCCAACGCGTCCTTGATCTTGGACAGCACCAGCTTGTTGGCGAGTCGGAAGGTGAGCGACTTCTTGCCGTCGGCGCCAAACTGGAATCGCTCCGTTTTCTCGGCGCCTTCCTTCTTAGCCCAGGTCGCCAGCGTCTTCTTGATGCCCGTGGTCTTGCCGCCAATCTCGCGCATCTTTTCCATCACTTTCTCCCACACGCGCGGCACGCCAAAGAAATACGTGGGGCGCACGTCGCGCAGGATCTCGACCAGCGCACCGCGCAGTGCCTCCGGGCCGGCAAAGTACATCTCCGAGCCCAGGTGCATGGGCACGTGGATGTCGAGTAGCTGCGCGGCCACGTGCGAGAGCGGCAGGAAGCTCACGCTGCGCTCGCTCTCGTCCACGTCGTGGAGCATGTCCAGTACGCAGTACGAGGTCCACGTGAAGTTGTCGTGCGAGATCATCACGGCCTTGGGCGGGCCGGTCGT
This sequence comes from Pythium dissimile, assembly GCA_023336445.1. Taxonomy (NCBI): domain Eukaryota; phylum Oomycota; class Peronosporomycetes; order Pythiales; family Pythiaceae; genus Pythium; species Pythium dissimile. The sequence continues at coordinate 10,309 of JAADWZ010000106.1, read as the reverse complement.
GCCCGAGGTGTAGATGAGCGTGCAGCAGTGGCCCGGCTGCTGCGCGGCGATGCGCGCCTCCACGTCCGCTTCGGGCTGTGGCTCGCCGAGCTTGAGGAAGTCGCGGAACGTGTAGATGGGCACCGAGCAGTTGGCGTCCTCCGGCACGGCGCCGTCCCACATGACCAGCGCCTTGAGCGCGGGCAGCTGCGGCGCGATCTGGATGAACTTGGCGAGGTGCTCCTTGTTCTCGACCACGACCACCTTGGCGTTGCAGTGTTCCACAATGTACTGGCAAGCCTCCGGGCCGTTGGTCGTGTAGATGCCGGCGATGATCGCGCCGGCGGCGATCGTGCCAACGTTGGTGAAGAACCATTCCGGGGAGTTGTGGCCGATGATTCCAACGCAGTCGTGGGCCTCGACGCCGATCGAGATGAGCGCCTTGGCGAAAAACAGGCAGTTCTGGTAGTACTGCTTCCACGTGTACGAGACCCACGCGCCGTCCTTCTTGAACGAGAGCGCGCGCGCGTCGCCGCGGCGCTGGACCGTCTTGCGGAACACGTCAATCACCGTCGCGGGCTTGCGCGCGGCGACGCCGTCGTTCTGGAGTTGGATCTCCGCGACCTTGTCGGCTTCCCAGACGCCAGACATGTTGGTGTTGGTTGGTGGCGAGTACGTTGGCGTGGGGAAGTAGTGAACCGTACAGGGCTTGGCAACTTGAGTGCAAGTTGGAGAATGGTTCTTGGTGGGTTTGTTCTGCCGGCATCGTTGGTGCCATTCGCGTTGGCGAGGGACAAGCCCCAACTTGTTGGCGCGTACACACGTCCAGCTGGTGGCGACTCGAGTGGAGACGCCAAGTGTGATGGTCACAGCACCGGGACGACATCAACAGTCTTCGAGATGGCACTCGCAGCGTCACCGACTTGAAGTGCGTCACGAGACGACAGCAATAGGAGTGTTGACGCATGAAAAGGTGGTTGGTGGTATTAGCGAAGAGAAACTTGTGGCAGGTTGTGGTTAAAGTGAATGACAACACGCCATCATCAGCAAGGGTGACGAAGAGAACAAGGAGAAAAGCGTGGTGGATAGGGTTTCGAATTGCTTTGGTGAGGTGATTGCACAGCGCTTGTCACAACCCGGGAACTTCCATGCGATAATGTTTAAATTAGTAGATTCCAAATGCAGTACTCATTTTCAATGAGTGCGATGCAAAATGTTTTATGTTGACTGTTGTGAGGTAATGCACGATGTCTGTGCATTTGGTCGTACACTGAACTGTACTGCACAGCAACGTTCTAGACAGGTGTCGCTGTGTGTCGCAGCCGAATGATACGCTCTTTAATCGCTGCGTAGGATAGTCCCATGGTGATGGATGCGAGGAGGAGGAAGAGTCTCGAGATTCTCGAGTCGAGAGAAGTTGTCTCCTGGAGAGGAGAGTCCCCAGGCTCACTGTGAGTCCGTGGAACAACATTGATGAAGAGTCCAATAGGACCTGGTCAAAGTCTTCACCTGCTTGGTCCACTTGTACAGTCTCCAAAAACGAAGAGTGTTGCCTCACGCCGTGCCTTGATTCAAGGCCCTTGAACTCCCAGTGGAAGTTCTCTTCTTCCACTTAAACCTGATTAGGTTGGTTGAAGTCCAACGTGATAGCTGATGTGGCTTCTCTGTTCTCCACGTCTTGCACCGGCATATGTCGGTGCCATTGCAGTCGCTCTGAACACATTGGTGCCTGGCACTCGACGTCGATTTTGCCAAGAGAATGTACTGACTATAATGCATTTTGGCGGATAATAAATGTAGCCATATAGAAAACTGGAACTTCCAGCGGAACTGATAGGTGACGCGTCCGCATCGCTCCGGAGGTCGAAGTGTCGACGTCACAGACATTGACTGAATGGCCTTCTCGTACCCTCCAAGGTGTGTGACGCGATCTCACCTGTGTGACAGTAAGCCAGGCACAAGAAATACTGTACATGGGTCACAAAATGAGACCAGCCCAAACGAAAAGTGTTTAAGCCACAACCGCGAAAATCGGAGTTATTGGAACCGTTCGATAGAGCTGTGTTTCAGCTACTCAATGCTGTCTTTAGCTGCTCAAAAACCAAGAATGGAAGAAGTTGTTACATATTCCGCGCAGGGTGTCAGAAAAAGATTTTGGCATTATCGAAAAAAACGTTTTTGGTTCTATCTGCCTTATTTTTGCGAGCTGAATCCGACAGTTGTGTTCGTTTGAACTGAAAGCAACTCCATCCCTGTCAAAAAATAATAATAAGAGCGATTATAACACCAATAATGTGTTTTTTACGTGTATCAAAGCTGTTCCAAGACAAAAATAAAATGCACAGATATTCAAAAATGGTCTAAACCCACAACTATTTCAAAACGAGTCTATACCAACCAGCTCCAGATTCAATTCTGCGACTTCGTTTCTTGATCCATGCGGCGTTTCTGAGCAAAAAAAAAAAATTCATGGCGTAGTCTTGGTGCGTCGGCGCTCCTTCTCGTCTGCCGCTGCTGCTTCTTCATCGGTTGGACGCCTGTAGAGTGGATTGTCGTGGTAGTTCCCCGGGATGAATGGGAGAATTTTTTTGTGCAGATCAGCGATCTTCTCGGGGTTTGCCTTTGGCGGATCAACGACCGGGACGGAGTTTCAGACATTCGAGTAGAAATATGCATCTTGTGCGGGTAGACGGCTCATACTCTGCACCACTGGCTCAGAGGATGGTCGTTTCCTACAGAAAACACTCCCTGGCATGTCTTGATCAAAACTAAAAAGCTGAAACTTCTGAATGCCGGTTGAATCCTTGTAGATCGGCTCCAAAGCATCCTTCCAGTTTTTGAAGATCCCCGCTTCGTCTTCCAGTCAAACACCGACGTTTGAAGAAGCCGAGTTGTTCACCATCTCGGTCACTTCATGTGGTGTGTAGAGGTCACGCTTGACTTAGGCCTTGTTGATGTATCCAAACCATCGGTCACAGTTGTTTCTTTGGTGGCCCTTCACGAAAAGTAGAGGTTAGCAGACTTCAAGCGACCGCTATCGACGAGAAGGACCAGGTATCGAAGAACGTGATTGTTCTTGTCTTGTCCACCGCAATTGTTCGCGTAGATTGTCCAGGTCTTCGCTCCTGGGCCGTCAGTGTACACGCCGTTTGCGATCGCGTAGCGATGGAGGAGAGGGACCACTTCGTTGCTCCCTTTTGACGGAACACGTTCGGAGTAGGTGAAATCGGACTGGAGTTGGTGTTCTCTGAGAACACACCAAACAACGACACCGATATCAGCGAGAGGAAGTACCATGAAGATGGTGTACTGGACACGTGTGGGGGGCCACATTCTGAGCAAAATCAATGGTGCAAATTGCGCGCGAAGCACTGACAGAGTCCATATCTTTCGCGTACTGTTCCCTGTACGCGTCAAACAAAACCCACCGACTGTTCAAGACGAGTCTAGTCTTACCGCATAGCCTTCGCATCGACTGCGTGCATTCCAGCATTTTCAGCTCCACATTATTTGGCGTATGGCTTATGGTGTTGCGATAGATCGCGCACACATCGCAGACGTTTGACCGCGGGGCTCGCACTCGGACGTTCTGGCAGCGCTGTTTCACAATCTCCTTGAACTGAGTGAACGACGGGTAGACGAACAGGATTCTCGGGGTCTGTGCTCGGCGAGAGAGCCAGAAGGTTCTCGTTCTCCTTGTACACGTTCGCCCACGTGAAGTACGCTGGGAAGAAACTGATATCCTGGCGTACTTGAATGCGAACCATTGTTCCACCAACAGTCTCTTGGCGGCGAAATCGGACCGCGCTGCGATCACCTAAGCACCGAGCGAATTCTTGAACCCAAAAAGCAACTCTGTCCTTGTCCAGCTTGAGCGCGTTGTTGTTGTCTTTGTTGCCGTGAGCTGAGACGTTGGCTTGACCACCGCGAACTTGGTTTCTTGCTAGCAACGTATCGTTGGTCACATCGTAGGTCGCTTGAGAGGCAGTTTCGCACACCTCGCTGCAGTACGGAAGTAGGTAGACGTACCGTTTCCTCTGGTTCTGGCCATACTGGCGCTTGGTCCCGACAACAGCAGAACTGATCGCCAACGCCGTCAAAAGGCTGCCACGACGCCCGTCCTTGTCATGCCGCGTAGTGAGTTCTCAAGCTTCTCAACCGTCGGCGCTTTATCTCGTAGACAGCTCTTAGAACAGCATTACAGATCCGTCATCTGGACGACACGAGCATGAAGGTCGTCGCCGCCAAGCGTGGGCGTCCACTCCTCATCGGCTCCCTAATCATCAGCTTCTTCGCCAGAGCTGCAGCTGGACGCATAGTCTAATGCGCTGTCACTCGGAGGCATCAGCTTCGTCGACACTGCTATCCTCACGCGCCAGTAGCAAGCGAAGTCCTTGCGGTACGACCATGTTGGGAGTGAAAACGAAGCGAGAGGAGAGGCTGGGAGTGAAGTGTTTTTTTATTTGTTGGTTTCACGTTCTGTTCAGATCCAATCTTTTGCCAATTGCCACCAAAAACGCTTTCTCTCCAAGATTTCATTCGGAATCATCTTCAACAACAACAGCCAACAACTTGTGTGCTGTGCAGCCTGCACTGTCGGGTGGAGCTTTCATTCCGCCCATGGAAATCCTTCCCGCTCTGGAACTTGAACCCGACAAAGGTGTTAATCGTACAACCCTGTACGATCTTATCTTGATAGTGGAGCATGAGGTGGACCATTAAGAGGAAGAGCGGCGACAGGAATGCTGCTGAGTCAGCAGCGCTGACATGCAGGCAATAATGGCAACAACCTTCAAGAAGCCAATAGAGTCAGAAAAGCCTTTACTAACTCATGCTGGACCTGACTACAGTTACGTTGTAACCACGCCGTTTTCACCCGCGAAACCAACATGTTGAAGACGAAAAACACCTCATCGCCACCACTATGAGCCGCCTATTGCCGTTCCGCGCCAAGCCTTCGGCAGCCGTGCAACAACGCATAGACGATACGTTGGCGACCACCATGTACCTCGTGCAGACCACAGGCCCGACGTCCTACATGGTGCAGGAGGCAAACTGCGAACGGAAGCACAAAGTGCTGGTCGGCGCTCTGCAGAACTGTTCCTGTGGCGAAGCCGAGGTTTGCATCCATCTGCTCTTCGTCATGCTTAAGGTGAGGGCCATATTGTCTCCCAACGGATCTGCTTCGGTTCTGCGAGCAAATTCAGAGAACACTTTCTGACTCGGAACGATTCTCCCAAGCAGGTGCTACGCGTGCCGGCAACCACGCCCATTGTATGGCAAAAGTCGCTCACCGACTCAGAGGTGCTCTCCCCCTCCTCCTTCCCCTCTTTCTCCTTGCTCGTAGAACAGTCTGTTCATGGGTGTCGCGGATTGTTCTGTAGATCGATGCGCTGCTCCGAGGCGACTACCGTGAAAAGACGCGTACGACGCCGCCGCCCAGAACCGCAGCCGGCTTCCTCAAAAAGAACAAAAAGGACGCCAACGCCAACGCCAACGCAGAGCCACAAGCCGACGGCACCAACGACGCCAACGCCCACGAGGCCCAACGCCACACGCTCGTGGAAGGCGAAGTGTGCGCGATCTGCCAGGAAGACATGGCACCGGACCAGCCACTCACGTTCTGCCGCCAAGGCTGCGGCAACAACTTCCACGTCGAGTGCAGTACGTGTGTATTGTAATGGATTTTTTTGTGCTCCTCCTTGTTTCGACCCCTACACTAAGATTCTCCTGCCTACTATAGTGAAGGTGTTTGGCGAGTCGCGCAAGCAGTCGAAAGAGCACCTGATCTGCCCATTGTGTCGCTGCGACTGGGGCGAGTGCGCACTCGTGGAGCTCACGAAGCAGTTGGCGAGCGCCAACAAAGCGCCCAACGTCCACAAGCGCGTTGGCTGCAAAAAATGCCACGCCTCGCCGATTCGCAACGAGCGCTACCGCTGCGTGCAGTGCAAGCACGTGGATCTGTGCGGTCGCTGCTTCAGTACGTTCTTGCCATTTGTTGTTGACTGGCTGGGGCTGGCGAGACGACTTGGAAAGCAAAACATGACCGATTTGGTGCATTCAAACAGAGATGAACAGCCATCCCAACCACCAGTTTGTGGTCAAGACGCTCGTCACGGATGCATGGGCGCCAGCCGTGCGGTCCAATCAGCAGCAGCGCAGTGGCAGTGCTCACACGGCCGCGACAGAGCTGCTCGATGAGCTGCAGAGCCGCGAATTGACCACGAACGACTACGATCTGCTGCTCCAGTTGGACCAGCGCGACACGTTTCCGATCCAGGACTATCTGCTGTCCACGCTGAGTGGCCAGCGCGTGGCCGCTGCAGAAGCCAAGTCGTTTGGCGAGCCAGGCGGGACGTGCTCGGTGTGTCGACAGAGCCTGCGGATCCAAGCGGACGTCCGGCAGGTCCTTTGTGGGGTGAGCTTCTCGATTTAGTGGTCCAATCTGGTCATTTTTTGTCTCTAAAACTGAGCGTCGAGCGTTGGATTGTAGCACGCATTCCATGAAAGCTGCCTGGCGCGATCGATCCTCGCGCACGTGTACGTGTGTCCAAGTCCAGGGTGCGACCGCGTACTCTTCCCAGGTCTGTATCATCTGACCGTCAAGCCAACCCCAGCAACAGCAGCGGAAGCAGAGCCGAGTGGTCGTCCACACACCACCACATTACTTCAACTCGGCGCTGCATTCAGTGTACTGCCATTGCAACAGCAAGCGCTCCCAGTGCTTGCGCCCAGCTCTGCATCAGGACGACGAGAGAAGTGCACGAAACAACCCGCACAAAGAAAGGCACCCACCACCCCAGCAGCTTCCAGACCAGAGGCTGACCTCGCTTGTCTATCCATCGGCCTCGCTCCAGCGATGAATTCGCTGATCGCGCTACCACCGCTAGCGGCCAAACCCAGCCGGTCGTCGAGGTCTCACGGGCAACGCAGCGACGCAACAGCGCGAGGCGACTCGCGGTCCCAGGAGTCGAGACTCTCGTCCGATTTGGTTCCGATGGGTGGTGGCGCGATTTCGTCCCAAGATCGGCTCCAACACGCCAACGACCTGCGCTCGGAGCTGCAGCACCTCGACAAAGACCGGCTGCGCAAGCTGCGGCTCCAGCGAGAGGAGCGCGTGCGGCAGAATCTCTCCAACAACGAGTCCAACCACGCGGCGCTGAACGCGTTGCTGCCGCCAATCGGCCGCTGCCAGGCAACTCCGCCTCTTATAGAACCGCCCGGAAGTCGGCGTGCTCCACGAAAGGCTCCAAGCGTGCCAGCATTGGACTCAAAGCGGAAAGCAGCTGCGGACGTGGACGCAAGAAAAGCGGATTCACTGGCCGATCTCGTGATTGGAGCTGTTCGACGACCGTGACGTCACCAAGTCCACGACGACCTGGGAGGCCGAAAATCGACCAGCTGAGCTGTCACGTCGTTTTGCAACTTGATACGGTTTGTTAGTTTCGTTGGCGCATTCTGTAAACCCTTCTCCAACACCCAACTAAACGTGGTGGGTGGACGGGCCGTTCAACTTGACAGTTGCGAGCTATCAACCGTTTTTTATTCTATTCGGAGCCCCTCGAGGATCTGAGTCTGGCGGTTGCGACCGACCTACGTGGTGGTCAAGATGCGGGCGACGATCGCCGTGCGCGTCGGCGATCTCCTCGAAATCCCGTTGGCTCCAGATCGCCGGTCCGCCACTACTACCGTCGAGGCCCGCGTCATGGACGTGGACCCAGCGTGTCCATCCAAATGCGCCGTGCAAATCTCGCCCTACGAGCCGTTCCGACACGTGGATCTATCACAGCTTCCCGCTTTCAAACTCCTGTACGCAGTGGGAGAGGTGACCAGACTGACCGCAGAGATGGTCGGATGGGAGGTCGAGATCCAGGAACTACTAGTCCCACCAGGCAAAGACGACGACCACACGGCCAGCTACGAGCGCGGCGTAATCAAGCAAGTGGACGGCGAGCTCAACTGCGCGCTGGTCGTGTTCGACGACGGGCGCAAAGACTGGCGCGACCTCACCATGAACGCGTTTAAAGTGCTTGGCGGCCAGAATAGTAGTACTACAGACCCAACAGGACGTGCCAGTCCAGCCAAGACAACCACGCCGCAGCAACAGCCGCCCGACCACACGAGCGTCCCGCGTCTACCTTTTCAGCGCGAAAGCAGCGTCCACGCCATGCAGACGGCTGTCCCCACGACCGAGGCCAGCGAGTTCGACTGGTACACGGAAGGAGGCCACGTGGAGCTGTGCGACCAAGATGGAGTCTTCCTTGAAGGCGCGCTGCTGTGCTCGTATCGCGACCAGGTGCTGCAGCTATACAACGAACAGCGCCAATTCTTCGAGATCCAGATCCTCCAGCAGAGTTTCAAGGTCGTGATCCACGGCCTGGTGGCGCTCAAATCGGTTCCGCTCGGCCAAGCGGTCGAGGTGTACGCGCCCATGCACGGCGCGTTCCTCACCGGCCTGGTCATGAAAGCTGCCGAAGTGGGCAAGCTGACGCCGGTCAAGGTGGAGAATGTTGGCGTCGAGTGGTTGGATCTCACGTCGCAGACCTTCAAGCTGGTGTTCCTGTCGAACGCATCGATCGAGCCAAAAGCCAGATCCAGCGAATTGGCATTGGAGCGGTCTATTGACCACACAACGATCAAGACAGAGGAGCGCCGAACGGAGAGTCGGTCCGCGTCGCCGAGTTCGAAACGCCATCACCACCAGAAGCATCACCACAGCCACATCAGGCATTGCGTCCCCCAGTCTGTATCGCAGCCACTTCCCGTTCTGAGCCAGGGCGACCCGATCGAGCTGCTGGACGCGATGACCAAGCAGTTTACCAAGCATCGAATCACCCATGTTTATCCTGATGTGGTGCACACATACGATGTGGAAGTGGCGCCAAGCAGCAGCAGTCACGGCTCCGGGCTTGCGATCTCTGTGCCAAGAGCAGACACTGAACCAATCAAGCGGATAACGATCAATCTCGCACAAACGCGAGCGCGATTGCTACTCACAGCGGACCAGTGGGAGATATATCAGCCCATTCTGCACGGATGTCGTGTTGACGTGTACAACAAAACGGATCGATCCGTTCTAGGTGGCAAAATCATCGACAGTTCGTCGGCAGAGGAGGATGGCCCACGCATCCACGTCAAGCTCAAAGACAAGTCCAAACGGTGGTTTCAGGTCAAATCCACCAAGATCAAGCTCAAACTCATGGGCGATTCTCCATCAAGTAGCAACGGTGCGCCGAACGCCAAGCAAATCATCGACCAAAGCCCGACAATGTCAATGTGGCAGCGAATCCACCCGCCCGTTTCTCAAGTACAACCCCACACCAATCCAGACGACCACAAAACGTCCGTATTGGCTCGCCAACACAGCGAAAAGACCCACGTCGAGCCAGCGACCAGCCCGGTCTTGGCCCGCTATGCCTCGTCGCCCGTAAATCTGACTGACAAGCCATCCAACAAAGGGCCCCAGCCCTTGATTCCGTCGTTGGACCTGAGCAGTCTGGTGAAAGAGCGAGCAGAGCCCGTGTTTCCCCATCCACCAACGCCGTCCGAATCGCTACACATGGCATTTTCCACTGAATCGCACAGATCCACGAGTTCCAGCAGCGAAGCGCTGAGTGATTTGCTGCCGGCAATGGACGATTTGTGGGTCGAAGAGCCCACCACAGGACTAGATGGTCTACTGGTCATGCGTTATGTCCACCCTGGAACAGGACACGTCCAGTACGAGACCCCACAGTGGCTCAGCAAGGTCGATGAGTCATCCGGTGAGCCGTACATTTTGAACACGATCACGAGCGTGCGGTTCCAGTCGCCAGGCACGACGACTCCGCTCTCGAGCGATCGAGCGGCTGTGCTGACGCTTCCCATTGGGCCGCTAGAAGCTGCTCGAATGGCCAACCAAATGAACTCCAGTCCAACGAGTGCAGAGCGTTGTGGCGAGGCGTCTAGTCTGTGAGACCCGTCAGTCAAGTTGGTGATTTGTCAAAAACTATTGATGAACTTTTATTTGTTTTCACCAACCTAGCCACTAAACATGCACCACCATCAAATGGGCGCGACCACCAATTTTATGGTGCTCAAGCACGCAGCGAGCGCCAGTTCGCCTCGCCGTCGCCGTTGTTGTTGGCAGTGGTCGAGGTAGTAGTTGTGGCGGTCGTGTCGAGCGCGTTGAAGTCGAACGACGACCTGCTCCACCCGTTGCCGCCGTTGTTGCCGCGGTTCTGGTTGTTGTTGTTGTTGCCACCGTTGTTGTTGTTGCCACGGTTGTTGTTGTTGTTGCCTGGTTGCCTGTTCTGGTTGTTTCCACCATTGTTGTTGTTGTTGTTGTTGT